>OY390725.1:15491032-15561240 GCA_959613375.1 Heteropelma amictum | reverse complement strand
GCGAATGTCACCCTGCGCAAATATTAATTATGTTGACCGATTGAGTTTTAATTCTCACGTTGAACGTTCGTTGAACTTATTTTTCTTTTTTCCTGTAAATAGAGCGGAAAACAAAATGAAGGAAATCCGCTCGCTGAATTTTTCGATGATTAATCGAACGATGACGATTGTTACCATGTTGCAAATTATATACAAATGTATGATTATATGTATATGTACAATATGCGGATACAGGGTTTTCGGTAATTCGATGTATGCCCTGAGAGAGATTATTCCGGAGGGAAATTCGAATTTTTCCATCTTGCTGTTCATTTTCTACCGAAAGCTGAAAATGGCCAAGAAAGATACGCCAATCCGTGGGGAGCTTACAAAGCGCGAAAGTTATCGGTGGAAAGACAAGAAAATTTGAGAAAAAAATCAAACATTGAAAGAAATTGAATAACTCGAAAGTCGATATTCGACTGATTTTTTTAGGAATATCCAATTACCGATAATCCAGTGGGTGTATATGTACGTATTTTTTTTGTAATATAGCGGAATAAAGGAATAGGGATGTTATTTATAAAAATGTTCATACATAAAACATTGGATTGAAAAGTGAAGGTTCTTTAATAATACAAAAAGAAATTATTAATGTTTTACACTAGTATTAGATCGCACCGGCTCGTTCCTTGTGTTCTCCCTCCCCCTTCCTTCCTCGTTCCCATAAACTAGAGTAAAACATTACAGCTCGTCATGCAATTATTTACACCTCCGCTGTATGATCTCGTGTTTTGTCTATTTTTCCCTTTTGGTTTTTCCTTTCCACAAATGACGAATTATTCGAGCATTCGAACGACGAACGTCTGAGCTTGACGAATTTTTAGGCTTGCGCCTGAATCAACAGCGATGTTTGCTCGAACGAATGGAGTACGCGTTGTGTTTTTTCTTTCGTTCTTGAAATTGATTTGGTTTTTTTCCGCATTCAAATATAGTCAATTCATTACCAACATTGCTTTGATTTACAAATAATCAACGATATCGTCGCGCATCGAATTATTCAACGTCCTCTTCGGTCATCATGCTTCGGGCTGTGAGTTTCTATAATATGCAAAATTGTATTAGCGATTAACATTTTTGATGAGAAATTTTTACTTTTTCTTTGAGCTCATCGGTGACAAAGTCTCGTTTTCGCTCACCAATAATCGACAACGCGAGAGTGGCGGAATTTTCCCGATCGGTTTTATTTTCAAATAAGAAATTTATCGAAAGATTGCTGTAATTTTCGATCGTTTGGGAATTGTAATTGTTGCGACGAATTTTTAAGCTGTATTATAGATAATAATCTGTTACGGAGAAAGTTCGTATAATACTTATTCGTCGCATTGTATATGTTGATTCTAGCTATTTGGAAACGAACGAAAAAAAGTATTTTTTGTTGTACCGCTGAAATTTGTGAATCATTACCAGCGGTCGGTAAAATTTTTTATGGGGGAGAAAAAAATTAGGAAAAATATGAAGTTATACCCGCTGGATGATGGGCAATTCCTGGAGAAGACGATGGAATACTTCCGGAGGAAGCGTCTCTTGTAAAACTCTGAGAAGTTCGTTCGGCTGACTGCACACCGTCACGGCGTTACCCAAATGTTCGACCCCTTCGCCGATTTGTCCAGATGCCAAGAGCTCTTCGCCCAATTGAACCTGATCGCGATCGAAAATGAGGAATTAAACAATCTGACTTTTTTTTTCAAATGGAACAAGAGAGTTGCAAATTCAACGAAATTGTACCTCTTGCAGGAAGAATCTTTGAACGACTTCTTGATCCTTCATATTCAGGGGTATGGAGCTCACTTTTTGCGCAGCTTTCTTAACTTTCCTGCCTGCAATTAATCGCGGCGGAATTGTTTAATGAATCGCTCGCTACCCGGCTGATCGCGGTTTGAGATTTGTGAGGTTATGTTCGGGAGAAAAAAAAATGGTAAAAACCGTGTTCGATCGAGAATAGCACATCGGCATTCGGCGTGAATTAATAACGAAATTGTCAATGACATTCGGTCGAACGATCGGATATATTTCACCGGTTTGAACGTCAGAATTGCAAAGGAATAATAACGCGATCGTTGTGTCGCGTTGGATCGAGAGCTGGCGGCGAGAGGCAAAAAAGGGAGATGCGAATTGTCGAGGACAAAACTCACGTTCTCGCAGCTTCTTCTTGAAATCGGGATCACTTCGGCGCTTTTTGTCAAAGTAAAAACAGTAACCGACGAATATACCGGCCATCCCAACCGCGAGACCGACCGCAGCTTTCGACATCATGACTACCTATACACGTTAATACATAAAACGGCGAAATACGTACTTCAAACAATCACGTTGCGATAATTTAGACTATCTTCATTGCCTCTCGTCTTCGACGAGATTCGGTGAGGAAAAAAAGTTGTAGAGAGGGAGGAGTTCCGCTTCGAGCTGCGTGCGCGCGTTTGCTTAAGCCCTCTGTAGTAGGCATGGGCGATGTTTAGAAAAACTATCGATGCTAAAAATATCGATGTTTAAAAACATCGATTTTCCAGAATCGATGTTTTTGCAAAAACATCGATTATACATCGATGCATCGAAACACATGAACCGCGGGGAATTCAAAATATACGTATTGAAAGAAATTAGCACTCAAATTGTTTTCAATCAAACGGGTTATGTTTTTAATTGTTATATATAACGAAAAATAGTTGTTAAACAGGTAACAACAGTTTATCTTGAAGAATTTTCGATGAATTAAATGACTCTCTGATATAGTTTTCAATTTTCGTGTATAAACATTTTTTCTTATGCGCGAAGGAAATATCAAACGATACCTTTCACGCACATTCTTCCCGACTTGTAACTTTGTAGACATTAATAATTTGTAAACAAAAGGATATGGATGGAATTTGTTTAGGTATATCCAGACGAATAGGCGAAATTTCCCATTGTTATTCTTTTTATTTCCAAAGTTGAGAATTTCATTTTTTTTTTTCGTTGATAATTACCGTAAAATGTTAGAGTATCTTTTTCGTTCCTTCGTACATTTTTATTCGGCTCGACCTATAATGAGATAATAATAAGCAATCATTATCAGGGTTTAATTCATAGTAAATTATCGTTGTTAATTCTTTCACTCCAGCAATTAACAAAGATGAAATAACAGCAACAGTGCATTTGTCATGCAACGAAAAAAGAAATATGGGACACTGTATTATTCATAGTTTTTACTCATTTTTATGTACACTTCATAATACATAGTAAATGCACGAGCACGCAAATGTTAGGCTCGGGATAACGGTTACGGTCAAAACGAATATGAGATATGAAAACAAAGATGAAAAGCACTCGAAATGAAGGTTACAGGATCACAGGTTACTCGAGGCTCGAGATAAGATTACAGTTCAAACGAATGTTTACATGCCATGCCAATAGGATTTATCTAACGAATTTAAAAAAAGCAGTGTATTAAGCCGATCCCCGACAATACGACTGCGATTTTCAGATTTTATCGCACCAGCTTTCGAAAATAAACGTTCCGACGGTACGGAAGTCGCAACAATACTTAAATATCTCAGAGCGCAAACGTATAAACTCGGATAGGCGGTTTTGAGAATTTCCCAATGTAAAAGAGGGTTTTCGTTTCTTGGTATCACACTTTGGTTTAAATATTGCCTTAATTCGAGAGCCAGGCCTTCAGGATCTTGCTCTACCATAAGATTTTCCCGAGAAATCATACTATCATGGAAACTCCAAACATCTCCACTAATCGTGTTAGTTGGATATAGATTAGTTTCAGAATCGTCAATGTTTTCTGACGAAAGTGTTTCCGCGTTCGTTTTCATTTCTGAATTTATTTTCTGTATTGCCGTTGTGCAAGCTACAACATTTTCAAAATGAATTTTTTTGAATCGCGGGTCAAGAATCGTAGCGATAGCGAGAATTTCAGTGGATTCGTGATCGAAAAATCGTCGGTTACATTGTTCGAGTAAACTGCGTTTAAAATTTTCCCCGAGTGCCGTGAATGGTTTTAGATCTCGGATTGTCATTTTTAAACATCGTATAATCGGGATTATCAAACTTGAGGTCGGGTATTTATGTGCACTACACTCAACGGTCACACTGTGAACTGGTTTTAATAGCGCAACTAAATCATGCAATATACCCAATTCCTCTCGATTCAAGAGTTCGACAACGGCTTGACACTTGAGAGTAACTGGATATACATATTCAGATAATTCCAGGAACCTTTCGAGCATGAGTAAAGTTGAGTTCCAACGAGTTGGAACATCCTGTTTAAATTTTAAAAAGCTTCCATCATTTTTTCCATCCCGCAACTGTAACCTTTTCAACTCATCCGAGCAGACGACGCTACGTTTTACTGTAGTGACAATTCGTTTAACTTTTGATATTATAAATTCAATAGCAGGAATAGTTTTCAACGTATCCGGTACGATATGAGAGAGCACATGCGCAAAACAACTAAGATGTTTCTTTGGTCCGAATCGAGAAATGACGGCTTTTTTTATATTGGCGCCATTGTCTGTAACAACAGCGATTACGCGATCGAGGGTGATGCCAAAAGATTCAATCGCTTGCATAAGCACATCCGATAAATAATCGGCAGTGTGGTGTTGATTGAGAGGAAAAACGCCCAGAACCCCAGACACCATTTCACCGTTTTTCAAGAAATGAATAGTCACCCCAAGATAGCCGCAATTAGAGACATCTGTCCAGATGTCACAGGTCAGCGTGAAATATGCAGCATCGGTGATGTCGCTTCGAAACTTTTGTTTCAAAACCACGTACTTATCATCTATAAGCTTGGTGATTGTACGTCGAGATGGAACTTTGTACATCGGCACAGCGGTCTTCATTAAAGCCAAAAATCCCTCATTTTCAACCGTCGAGAGCGAACAATTGTCCTTTGCGAGCATAAAAATCAAAGCATTCGTGAGCTTCGCTGCTGATGATCCTCCATCTGTGGAAAACATAAAAATCATGAAAAAATTTGTGTGAAAGTAATATATTCGTTTTTAAAAATATGTTCGCTAACCGACAAAAGAATGGGCTCGTTCGAACATTGCATTAATGCTTTGGTTCTTATCGGCGGTACCTTGAAGTGAAAAAAAAGTTCAGTGTTGGTCAATGGTCACTGTTTCCAACATTTAGACAATAGAATGCGTCGTCAACTTTGTGATTATGAAGTTGGTACGTATACGATTACCTCGATTCAATTTTTGTTTTCCGGGTGTTGACACTGAAGGTTCTGAAGATATTCCAGGATCTGAACGTTTCAGTTTTTTCGAAACAATGTTTGAGTCCTGAGTTACACTGGAATTACTTTCGGTAGAAGCTAATGAGCTTTGCGTTAGTGGGTGTTTGCGTTGTACGTGTTGTCTTAAATTCGTTGTGTTGCCTGCATGCCTCATAGTTTTTCCGCATAAGCGGCATCGAGCAGAAACAGCGTCTATCTTTGTGAAGTGGTCCCAAACAGCACTCCTTTTTTTGGTCGCTTCTGTTTAATTTTTATCCATAATAAGCTGCGTCACAAAGAATTTTATTACAATAACAAGCACAAATACATTAATATTACCATAATTCAGTGTGTTCAGTGATGGAGTTGAATCTTTAGTGTGCAATGATTGCGAGCATCCGGTTGGAGGCAATGTTTCTTGAAATTCAATTGATTCAATGGCATTGGTTGCTGAACTCTGCAGCTGCTGACCTGAAAATGCAAGGCAGTTCTTCTAATGATTACTTTCCAGTTTTTTTATATTCACGTTGCATCAGAAATGTCTATTTGTGACGAAGAAAAAAAATCACATTTTCTAATACAAGAATATACAATCATTTAGTTGTCTCAACTGTAGTCTGATTGATAAGTAAAATGTTTAGCTAGGACAGATGAATCTTAATTTTTTAAGATTCATCTGTTGTAGCTGAACATTTTTACCTTGTTGACGAGATAAAATACCTTGTTGACGAGATGAAATCGACGGGACATAATCCACTGCTATAAATATTAAGAATTGTATTTAAAATAATAATATTAATATATTCCCGAATAAAATAGCACGTTTAAGACGAACCAGAAAAATCCTGACTTTCCTCGCTCACGTCTAGAAAACTATTGCTGTTTTGAGCACGCTCGGTATCATCGATTGTTGATTCGACTGACGAAAACTCAACTGGCGTACTTCCATCAAAAAAAAAAAACAGGTGTTATATTACAATGACATTTGTATTACGCATGTATTTATAAAATCTATTTACAAAGTCTTGTTATCTGTTGATCGCGTAATTGATTTTAGGTTTTCTTTTTGTGTTTCAATGACTCCAGCCGAAATCATTTCATTGATGTATTCAAAAGTCGCATCGTCATTGTCTGAAATGTAATGACAGCAGATGAGTAAGATAAACGATAAATATTTGAAATAGGATAAATTCAATGGCGTTGTTGGTTAGGAAATGTGAAAGTATAAAAAGCGTGAGGTTATAAGAATTTACTTACATTTTAACCGCAAAAACTCGCTCATATCCAGTTTTTCCACGAAAAATAACTCTGTGTCATTAATACAAAAATAAATTTTGTAAGGTTTTCGTTCGCAGACATCTATTAACTTTTGTAACAACGCCATTCTTTGACATTTGACGGTTAAATAGTATGATGCGCGTTATTGCAATAATATACGATGCAATCGTTATAAATATATTTGGAATCGTAGTGCGAAATCGAGAATGTTATAAAATGACAAACTGTAACTTTCAAACTTTTGGTTTTGTAGTTTGTACTGACTGGTGCTGCCGCCACCGTAGACGATGCATCGATTTTTCCCGAAAATAATCGATTCGAATCGATGCATCGGTTCCCAAAAACATCGACGAAAAATAATCGATGTACGCGTGAAAAACATCGATGTTTCAAACATCGAGTGAACATCGCCCATGCCTACTCTGTAGCGATTATTGTGAACTAAGCCACGATATCGCGGGAATTTTAAATTTCACGAATTTCAGTTTCCGTCGAGTATGTTGAATGGTAAATGTATAAAGAATAGAATATCCAGATTATTTTTTATTTCGTTTTTCTTTTATTGATATACGCAGAATTTACAAAACTGCATATCATAAACGTGAAAGAATCATCAGATTGCACATCGAATCCCGCATTGCACTTGTATTTATGCTCTTCGAGCACATCTTTCAATGTGAGTGTACGAGTATCGACAAAAAAAAGAAAAAAAACGCAAAGAACTCTTGTACGAAATAACATAACCGTATGTTTAATTTCAAATAAATAAATTTAGTCATTGTTTTGTAAAAATAAGGTGCGCATAATGACGTAACTGAGGGAGAAAACCTTTTACTCAGAACGATCAAAGCTATCTGATATTCACATCTGAAAATACGAAAATATAACTAATCAAAGTACTTTTTACACAAATATCAATAACTTATCGCATAAAGTTGGCGTTGTTACCTCTAAACTAATTGATCTTTTGTTCTCGTCGGTTTATCTTTTTCTCTTCTCGTTTGTACAGGTAATGTCTTTTCCTCTATTCGAATCGTATAACAATCGTCATCCTGCGCGGATGAGATGCAACGAAAATTCAAAAGCACCTTGTTCTTTTTTCCTTCGAGACTTTGCGAAACAAACAATGCCACATTCGTTATAATAATTCGCGCTGCGTTTCAATTATTTCTTGCTTTTTTTTTGAATAACATTAATGGAAGATATTGAGTGATTAATGTGTAAGTAGGCTGTAACTTTATATTAATCAGTTTGAGAGGATTTTCGTAGCGAAATTCTGAGCTTTCCGCGGCAGCCCGGAATTGTCATTTTTTTTTCTTCCTCCTGGCAAATTCTGAGATCTCTTTGTTTTTTAATTCAGAGGACGGTACATGATCTTGGTATATGATCCCAATTATCTTGAGACTATTATCGACTGAAAAAAAATCGATTCAATAAATCGGTGCCTCGTCCGCGGACGCCGAAACGTCCTCGTCGCTCCATTCGCTTATCCCGAGTGTCGCTGGTCCATGGAAGCTTTGGGATCGCGACACGTGACTGAAAATACATGGACAAAGGACAATCCGATTGTTATCATCACTTTTTTTCCAACGTTCCTCTTTTTCCGTGCCACTTTGACATTCGTGATCATTCGAATGATGAAATCGTCAAAACGTTTTTGCAGCAAAATTACCACCGTTATCGCGAAAAAATCAATTTCAAAAGAAGATTATTCAAATTCCATCATTCAGTTTTTCATTCGAATGTTCCTCCGTTGCATCAGCAGCAGCAGTGCCAAAAACGTTTCTCACCGATCGCGATTAAAAACGAAAAATTCGATAACGAACGGTGCTCGCATTGAACAATTCGAAAATTGCGAATCGCGATCGTCTCGATGTCTCACAAAATCTCCATGATGCATGTTCGAATTTTACGAACAACTCGAACCTTCGAATTATTCGCACACGCCTGTTTTCAAGCAGTTATATACATCGGCGAGGTATGGAAAAGAAGAAAAAAAAAACACGTGTATCCTCGACGATTTTGCGGTGCGCAGCAAGCATAAACGCTGAGAAAATTCACTCGAGAAGAAACGAAAGCTCAACGTTCGTAAAAATTGGCAAAAGTTGGCAAAAATTGGCAAAAAAAAACGAAAATTCGCGAACGAAAGGAAAAACGATAAAATAAATACTCCACACGCTTTATGCACGTTGTAGCCAAACGTAACTGTATCATACCAATCTCTCGTACCGGTGTAGTCTATCTCTATTTTCGATCGCTACAAGATCCAACAATACGGTGAAGATTATTACGAAATATCGTATCGATTGCGAAACATGCGATAAACGCTTCGTGTTTTTCGTGTCTCTTTCGACAAGTACTCTTTCCATCATCGAAAATAACTCACCTGGAAAACGAATTGTCGTTGACGCTCCGTTTCGCTAGGCCAGCTTTGCGTTTACCCTCCATCGCGGCTTTCATGGGATCGTAACTTTTTCGTCGCTTCCAATTTTGCATCTCCAGTTCGCGCGCGTTCGACGCCAATTGTTTCTTCGCGTCTTTCGGCTTGGACTTTAAAGTCTGCGAAACGACATTTTTCCCCAGTGTGCGTAAAAAAGGAAGTAAACAAATGCTCGTTTCGCGATGAAACGTCAAATTGGTGAAAATTACGCACATTCGCCGTTGCTTTCGGCAGACGCATGCTGAAACGTCCCGAATCGGTTCTCGCGATGCTCGGCGCTGTTTCCGTCCTTGCTTTGACACTCGCGACTCCCAAATTCTTGGGTTTTTGCGCGCTCGTGCAAGATACTTTGGCTTCTTGAGGCTCGAGTCTTCCTCTGCGCAGGCTATTTCGCGTCGGAAAAGAATATCGTGCGAGATGAATAACGATTTGTTTTTTTTTCGGAAGATCTTGGCTTTTTTTTCAACGAAATTTCACGGTTTTCGTATTATACCGTGGAAAAGAACATTTTTGATGCATTTTTCGCGAGATTGAACCGATGAATTTTTTTGAGAATTTTCGGGAACTGGAAAAAGTCGTATTTTTCGTGTTATGCGTACTTGAAGGTTCGATTGTATTTCGCGTTCGTCATCGGAGATTGCGCGACCGCTTGAGGCTCGTCGCTCGTTTCCGTGTCGCTGATCTCTCGCGTCAGCTTGTTCGCACCCTGGCGGAAACTGTGACTCGTGTCCTCGTCGCTTTCGCCACCGGAATCCACCAGCGCCGCGTCGTAAACGTTTATCCGAGCTGACATGGCGGTCATGACGTTTTGGGTCGTCTGAAGATACGAGGCCGTCTCGAGATCGCTGTCGCTACCCTGGTGGCGTTAAACATTGAAAAATCATCATCGAACAAGGGTGATAATGATGATATCCATGATGATTAAGTTTCTCACCAATTGAGGACTGCAGGGCGGTGGAGCTTGAACGCCTCTTTGAGCAAACTCGATTTCGTTGTCGGACCAATCGTCAGCGAGCGACAAAGTACCGCGCGTACCGTGAAAACTCGCTGAACGAAGTACCGAATTGTCACGGCTGTGAGATTGACAAAAAAGAGAAGAAAAAAAATATATATATATCCAAGCAACGATTTTTATACCATTTTATCGCGAATTCGTGCAAACGACGCAACAGAGATTTCGAAAATGTCAAATTTTGCGAAAATTATTTATCACAAAATACGATACGAGTAGTAATAATTGTCGAGTTAATAATTGAACGAGTCAGTGAGAGATAATGGTTTTACACAAATTTATCGTTAATTGAATTCGTGCAAACGACGCAACAGATTTCGAAAATGTCAAATTTTGCGAAAATTATTTATCACAAAATACGATACGAGTAGTAATAATTGTCGAGTTAATAATTGAACGCAGTCAGTGAGAGATAATAGTTTTACACAAATTTATCGTTAATTGAATTCGTGCAAACGACGCAACAGAGATTTCGAAAATGTCAAATTTTGCGAAAATTACTCATCACAAAATACGATACGAATAGTATTAATTGTCGAGTTAATAATTGAACGAGTCAGTGAGAGATAATGGTTTTACACAAATTTATCGTTAATTGAATTCGTGCAAACGACGCAACAGAGATTTTGAAAATGTCAATTTCTGCGAAAATTATTTATCACAAAATACGATACGAGTAGTATTAATTGTCGAGTTAATAATTGAACGAGTCAGTGAGAGATAATGGTTTTACACAAATTTATCGTTAATTGAATGCGTGCAAACGACGCAACAGAGATTTTGAAAATGTCAAATTTTGCGAAAATTATTTATCACAAAATACGATACGAATAGTATTAATTGTCGAGTTAATAATTGAACGAGTCAGTGAGAGATAATGGTTTTACACAAATTTATCGTTAATTGAATTCGTGCAAACGACGCAACAGAGATTTTGAAAATGTCAATTTCTGCGAAAATTATTTATCACAAAATACGATACGAGTAGTATTAATTGTCGAGTTAATAATTGAACGAGTCAGTGAGAGATAATGGTTTTACACAAATTTATCGTTAATTGAATTCGTGCAAACGACGCAACAGTGATTTCGAAAATGTCAAATTTTGCGAAAATTATTTATCACAAAATACGATACGAATAGTAATAATTGTCGAGTTAACAATTGGATGAGTCAGTTTTCCACAAATTTATCGTTAATTGATAGTTTGAAATATTAATGAATTTTTTTTCCAAGTTTCACCTCGACGAGCCATCCTCCACGCTGTGCTGCTTCTTCGGACCGTCAATTTTCTTCTTCCCCTCGGCAGCGGCCTTCATCGGATCGTAACTCTTTCGTCTCTTCCAATTCTGAAACTCGACTTCCTTCGAAGTCAAGGTAGAATTGCTTCTCCCCGATTTTTTGTGATCCTTGCTCGATTTTTGATTGGGCCTTGACGCGGGTGCAGCCTTGGATGGAGAGAAAAGATGAAAAATTATCGCACGCCGTTGTATTTTTTGATGAATGATGAATTAAAAACAAAAAATTTCGATGCCATGTCACATCGAGTATGAGATCGTGTGTCAGAAATATTCTCACGTGCGATGTTTTGGGTCCTCTGATGCTGATTCTGCCGGTGTCGGTTCGCGATATCGAGGGTGCTCTCGGTTTCGGGATTTCCGGTTTCTTGAAGGTTTCTCTGTTGCTCGCGCCGACGCTGCTCGTTCTCGTACGATAATGATTCGCCTGTCGCGCCGACGAAGGAGCAGATTTTATCTCGATTTGAGCTTTTTTTCGTCGTTCCTCGGGGGTCGTGTTCGGCGTAGTGTCGGATTCGCAGCTCAAGCGAGCCCTTCGTATGCTGAATGCTCGATTCAGCTTGATGCCCGATGAAATCGGCGGCGGAGGTTTGCACGTTTGTTGCTCACCGCCGGCTTCGCTGCTGCTGTCGGAGGCTGCGGCGCTGAACTTTTCTTTCGGCAAACGATCGTTGTCGTTGTTGTTGAAACTGCCTCGTCTCGTTAAAACGCCCTTGAATTTCGTATTTTTGATGCTCGTGTTGCTCGACGATCTTTGTATGCTGTCGTTCCTTCGGAACACCGGACTGCTCTGATAAACGCCGCTCGCGTTTGGCGTCAATTCTTTACGGCGATTCAGCGAGGTTTCCTCGTGATAATTGCTCGTACTGTTGGACTTTCTCAACAAGTACGGACTGGAAAGTGATTATACATTTTTATTGTTATTTCAAGCGTGTTTTTTAAGTATTTTTCAAAGTGAAATGCCAAAGCCCGTTGGGGCAAGAATGCCTAAAATGAGTGAATCGATTCGATGCGTTCGTCATTTACCGAATTGTTGTATCCTCGGTAAACATTTAATCAAGAACAAAGGACAATCGAAAATACGAAAAATCACTATTTTCCTCTACCTGCTTTCGGTACACGTGAAATATCCGACGTTTTGCGTTTGCGCCACGGCTTTATGGACGTTTTTCGTTTTGTCCGATAACGGCGCTTCGATGACTCTCGTTGAAACTTCTTTGTGCGACAATATCGGACTGTTCGTCAATTTCGGAGTGGATGGCCTCAGACGGTTCATTATGGGACTGTTGGTGTGCTTGAAGCTCACGTCGGCGTAATTCTTCAAGCTACTTTTCCTGGACGAATTTGATTCGGCGGTATCGGACGTGTATTCCTTTCTGCTGGTCGAATTTTCAATTTCGAGCGAATCGTGGGTAATGTTTCGTATTTTGAGTGAAAATAAGGGGGGAAAAGGGTCGATTTTGTTTCTCATACCTGTCCAGCGAGCTGCTTCGTTGGAGATGAAGACAAGCCAAAACGCGGGACGGACTCTTCATTGTGCCCTCGTCGTTTTTGTGAATTTTCTTATCGACGCAATTGCGCATACTTCGCCGGCACTCGTTGGGGTTCGATCTTTTGAACAAGGTTTCGGTCAAACTTCCACGACGGACGAGAGACGCGCCGTGCGTCGGTGTGCGCTGCGCGCTCAACGGCGGCGTCACGTAACTGTTGCTCGTATCCTCGTCGGATTCACCACCGGAGTCTATGAGACCCGCGTGCTGATTCGACAGCGTGCCACCGTGCCTCTCCTTTATGTGCAGATGTATCTCCATGTCCAGACTGCTGTCGCTCTGTTCCTGTGAGGACAAAAAGGAAAATCAGTTTCGTTCAATTTTTCAAATTCCACTCAACGAGAGTCGCCGCTCGCGACATTCGTTTCAAACTATTTTGCACACTGAACAGAACAGAGACAAACTTTCAGCCGTACGAATGTCGAAGAGAAGGATTATACAAACATATCGGGTTCTCGATCTTTGCGCTCTTGAATAAACGGGAGATGGTATTTTCGAGGGAGTCAGAGGAGGCGTTCGTCCCGTTGAGCCTCCAACGGGAGGCGGGAGTGAATTGTGCTCGGCGACCTGGGTCGCCCATTCCGAGATCCACGTGTTCGTGTCGCGGGAGTTGGTCATCTGCGACACATTGGTTATCATTGAATCTTCTTTACCGACGGAGGAATGTATAATTTCGTGAATGTTTTTTATTCGCGCCGTTGAAACTCGAACGCCCAAGAAAATCACCTTAAAATGATGAACGTAACTTTCGCCGCTCTCTCGTTCGGTTATAACGCCGACGCTGAACGCCCCGTCGATGTCCATCCTCGCCTTTTCCTCGTCCGTGTAATCCTTATGGATGGTATAAGTGCCGGCCTCGCTGACCGTACCGTCCGAGCAAGCGTCAGCGTTACTGACGTTGAAAATATCGAGATTCATTCTCTCCGGATCGTCGATGTTACCCTCGGCCGTGAAGCTGACGCTCGACGTTTGCATTTTGGCCTCGTTCGTTTCGGAATACGAGAATTCGTTCGTTTTACGATGATCCATCGTACGATCGACGTTCGACAACTTTTCAAAGCGGTCGGAACGCGACGCCCCCTCGTGACGTTCGACGCTCGCGTATTCGTCATTAATCTCGTCGTATTCGATATTTTTCGTGTATGTTTTTTCCGGGGAATATTGCGCGCGATTCTCTCGTCCCACCTCGTCATCGTCATCGTCGAAACCTCCGCGCAGGACACCGCTGAGGTCGTTCATTGTCGCGGAGTGCGTCATGCTGTTGTAATTAGCGAAACCCGGCCTCGGTCGATAATCCAATTGCAACGATAAATTCTCACGATTATCGTCGTCGTCGTTGGGCTCCCCGTTGCGAGATTCGTTCGATTTTTCCGTGTACGATCTTGACATCGCGTCCACCTTTCTCGTTGTCCCTCGAGACTTTGACGTCGCGAGGTCTAAGAAAATTTGGAATCTCACTCAGAAAATGAGCGGAAAATATGGATTTTTCCTTTTCCAATGACTCGCCTATTCATCGTCTACTATTTTCTATGAACAAACTGGCCGTTTATCAGCGATCCCTTTGATTTTTTCGCAGATTTCATGAATAACGGAAAATGATTTTTCGCGTTTTTTTTAAATATTCAAACGATCGATTCGATCATTTTAGCAAGTATGAAATTTCGCAAGATTTGCGTTTGAAATTTGTGAAATTCGTCAGAGTTACATTTGTTTTTGCTCTGAGATGTAGAAATATGGCGAAATGTGATACGGAAAGGATGAGAATTCAACGGTATGTGATTCATACGAGGCTCGCCTCCTCGAATACTAATGAGCTCTTTACAAAGTTACTCGTACGCCGCCGTTCAAGGATATCTCAATCATGACTCATAGCATTGTACAAAAATAGTATTCCAGTCATTTGGACGATTCGATCGACCTTTTGAGCGAAAAAAGTAATTTTTCCAAGCTCACTCACCGAGTTTCTTCAGTTTCTGCGAGAGCTTGTCGGCTTTGCGCTTTGTGTCGTCCTCGCTGCTGAAATATCCTTCGGAATGAGCGCTGGCCGCGTTCTTTTGTACGAAATTTGCCGGCGCTGCGACCGCGGGTTTTTTCTCTTTAATCTCAATCTGAGCAAAAAATGGATAACGAAATAAAATGCAAATTGTCCGTAAAATCAATAATCAACGACATTTTGAAAATTACCGTTGGGAAGTTGCCGAACATAGGAAATATCAATATCGGCAAACATTGAAATTTAATTTCTCGAAGGAAATCATTGAGAGAAATAACTAATTTTTCATTGTTTCAGTGTTTGTTCGTTGAAATGTTTTCGTTACTTTGGTGCCGATTGAAAAACATATTTCAGTCGTCGTTTCTTGCGCTTCGTCGGCGAAGGAACAAACCGGCAAAGTGGTTACCTTGGAAGTCGAGAGGTTTCTTCGATGCCTGGCGTTGTAGCGTTGAAACAAATTCTGATATCTGGTCGTGTCGACTTCCTTGTTGTTCCCAAAATCGATGGTGAAGGCCAACGGAGCTGGTGAATTTTGAACGGGACTTGTTTTAAGCGGACTATCGCTAGCGCCGGGCGATTCCTCGTCGTTGTTCGATTTTTCGCGAGCATCAGCGGGACGACGCGCGGAACGATCGTCACTTGGTTTTTCGGCTGTTTTCCGAGCTAAATTTTCATCCGAAACTTTTTTCTCACCGGAATTTTCATTGATCGTTTGGTCGTTTGCTGATTTCGAATTATTGTTGGAAGGGCGATCGTAGCACTCGGAAGTTCCGTAACGTTTGCAATGTTCTCTGTCATCGCGTAATAGCGATATATCACTTTCGTTGATATTGTTATCATCGTCGTAATGTTCAGTCGCGTTTGTCGCCTCCATGCTTTTGTTTTACGGATAACATTCCAATTTTTTCGAACGGGATTTTTCGACGAGGCAACGCGACGAACGCACCTGACACGCGCGAGTGAGAATTTCTTTTCCGTTTTTTTTTCCTTTCGATGCATATACACGCGTTGTGTTCACATCAATCACAGAGAGAGAGTACGAGAAAACACGCGCGCGTTACAATGATCTTTTTGTAATTAAAACGTTTTTATCTCGCGACGCGTATCTAATTTTTCTCTTTCACAGTGTGCGATAGAGTGTGTAGAGAAGAAAAGAAAAGGAGTTTCGGAGAGTCATTGGACGATATTTGATCTCGATGATATTACGCTCGTAACGAGAGATGCCAAATTCGAGGCTATAATAATAAATTATACGTCGTAATGTCAAAGGGGACGCATCCCATCGTTTTTTTACGTTTCTTATTTCAGTTCTCGAAAAACTCGGCAGACATGTTGTTAGCGAAGATAATGTCTCTCTGTTGTAAGCGAAAACACAAAAAGATTATTGCAAATTACCTTGTAAATGACATAAAATTCCCTAGATAAAGATTCAAGATGGCGCAAGTCGGCAATCGGTGTTTGCAGGGGTTTACATTATCGACAGTACCGCTGGAAGGTAATGTGAATGTGTCTTACGTCTCTTCCAGCTTCTGGTATCTACACTAATTCGACGATTTCCAAGTTATCCGAGTACGAACGGGATTTTTTCTGGACTCGAAAAATAATTCCCTCATCGCTGCTCGTAAATTTGCGAGGAAAATAAAACAACCGCGCAAACGCGAGTTTTCGAATCCTGAGAGGCAGAACAACGCGACTCTGTTCTTTATGTTATCATTCTGAAATATCTCTCTTTTCAGTAATCCCAAACCTGTTCTCAAACATCATCTCTATTCTATTCTATTCTCAAAACTATCGCGCTGAGAATTCGTGATCCTTGCGAATTCGCACTCGAGATCTTCTCAAGTATATACATATAATACGAATATTTGAGAATAAAGAAGAGTTAAGATCGGAGGACGCAGGAAAAATCGTTATTCAATTGCCGATTCGATATTCCTTTTCAGGAAGCGAGAATTTATGAAATAAACCGAAATTGTCGCTGCGACCTAGCCGATCTGATAATCTAGTCACAAATGAAACGTCAGACGTTCCATTGGCAACCTGACCCGATGCAATATACAATTATTCCCATTATTCGTCAATTTCTTATCGCCTGCATGTATTCGCGAGACTCTGTGATTTCAAAAAGCCTCGAATCAACGAGCGATGAAATCGTTTTAAAAATATTTCCTTTTTTTGCGCACTCAATTCGTGATCCGCAGAGTCGTGGCGATCTAAATGTCCCTCGTTGCCCTCGATGATTCGTAAAATTTATCGGGTTTCGTGCCATCGTAATAAAACAAGCACATTTGTTGAAAAACGCTGGAAAAAATGTTATACTCCTCAAGTATACAAAAAAAGGATGATAAGATTTTTTGTGTCAACGAAAAAAACACGAAGATGTCACGTTTAAATTCGAATGGAGTCGCAGATAGTGATAATCATCTTTTCGAACATGTCACGCATCAATTTTGGAGAGTAACAAATAGCGGGTCGGTTATAAACAGAAGTCTCGTGAAATTTACTATTTCAGTCTTTTATGAAGGCAAAAAGGAGGAAAAAATGTTCGTACCGTGTGAAATATAGATAAAGCGTATTTTTCACAATGATTTTAGTGTCTTCTTTTCATGCGTCACCTGCTGCAAACTCCACCTCTACCGATTGGATGGAACACCACTACCATTCAATGGGTGACGTTAATGAGGATTTTGGGTCAGATAAATAAATCGACGGCGTCTATTTTACATAACGATTATTCTCGTGTATTCTCGTGTGCACTAATTAGAAATTAATCGCTATTGCCAGCGTACAAGTAAAGTCGATCGATCATTTATTCCCTCAATGAAAGTTTATTCCTAAATAAACGCCTTAAAAAACTTACGAAATTTATACCGACGGAAATGTGTGGATCAATCATTGTGCAATAAAAAAAGCTCATTGGCGGATAATTCTCATCACACGTGCTAGCTGCGTCTCGCTTTTATAACTTTTTTCCATCAACAGCGTGGAATAAAATACGAGACGTGGGCGAAACATGTCGACGCTCACTAGCCAATGAGAGCAAGCAACGCATCCTTATGTTCCCCGGATATGTGATTCTGAAATTCAAAAGATCGGCAGCCATTAATTTCTTCGTATTGCCGCGAAGCTCGATCTTGACGACTGAATACCGCACGTCTTTATTAATAAACAAAGTTCAATGGGTCGAGAGGCGATGGAAAACGCGATTAACGCATCGGCTTCGTCGGGACGGTTATATTTTTTATTTCGATCGAAACGCGGTTACAACGATATCCAAGAACCCAGAGACGTTTTGACCAAGCCGAGTTTTTCCTAAATTTTGTCCTCTCCGTACTTCGTTACAACCCTGCGCGCTGACGATACAGGATTCGTGTACTTACCGCCACGTCGTCGTATAACGTTGTCTCGTACAACACCTTATAAGCCACTTTGATGTTTTCTAGATCTATGTCGGCTCTCCAAGCAACGATGAAAATTACAGTCTTGTCA
Source organism: Heteropelma amictum (assembly GCA_959613375.1). Lineage (NCBI taxonomy): Eukaryota > Metazoa > Arthropoda > Insecta > Hymenoptera > Ichneumonidae > Heteropelma > Heteropelma amictum. The sequence continues at coordinate 15,542,927 of OY390725.1, read as the reverse complement.
TCAATGGTGTCTATCCAATCGTCTCCCATATCCTCTGGATCACCGTGTATCGCTTTGTGCAATCTATTGGCGAAGTATCCGTTCTTGTTGTCGGCATATTTTGCTGACGAAATATATATATATATATGACGACTCATGGAGAATAATTCAATACGAAAATTTGGATCGAAGAACAAAGGTTTGCCGGAACGAGGTGAGAGTCACGCGTTGGCTGCTTTTATTTATTATAAAATTTCATGTAGACGTGGGTAACTTACCGATAGAGGCGTATGCTACTTGTACCCTGTCCGACACGGGTATGTGCCTCACTATTACTCCCGGCAGTGTCGTCTTTATAAAGTTTGTGGTAAGGTCGTGAAGACTCTTGTAGCATTTGCTCACCAGACGCAGCTGAGCGTAATTCGTCTCCATGAGAATTTTGTGAAAACGACTAGTAGTTACATTTTCTTTACGCACTGGAGACTTGGACATGAAATCATCCGCAATTGTGCGAGCTTGGATGCAGGCCGCTTCATCATCGATGCTGTCGTTATTGCTTCTGAGGCCCTGAAATGACATATACAAATGCACGATAAAAACAATACGAACAGACGCGCGCGAATGGCGTTCTTTCGCAATAATGAATTTATCGTTGCGTTATTTTTCGTTTCCTTCATACAAAATCGTTCATTTTCATTTTTAATATCGTCTCAATAAGTTCGGGAGCTTGGGCAACTATGTGACAAGGAGAAAAATGAATATCGTTCAAGATTCTCACTTACTTTCAACTGAGCATGCACAACGGCTTGCCACACCTTGTCTCCTTGGCCCACCGTTTTCTTTACATGATCATCGAACGCTGAAAGTCAATCGTATATTTATTCGCAACTCGCGTGGGACACACAAAGATTCCGATACGGAATTCGACTCTTCCGTTTCAATAATTCAACAGCTTTAAGGCCATGGGGGATAGCCCCTCCCCCATCGAAATTTAGAGACATTCTCAGGCAAAATCTATAAATCGGATCGATTTGAAATCTTTTGTGAGTATTTAGTGACACAACACGGAGGGAATAACGATGTGGCAATTTCGAAATTTTTCAAAAAATTTTTTTTGTAGTGAACAAATTTTCGAAATTTCGAAATTCTAAAATCGTCAGTCCCTCCGGGCTATATCACTAAATACCCACAACAAATTTCAAACCGATCGATTTATAGATTTTGCCGGAGAATTTTTTTAAGCTTCGATTTACGGATGTAACACATCGCCTTAATTAGAATGCACAATTTGATGATGCTAATAATCTTGTCGATAAGAGCTGAATCTTGGGAGGCAATTCTTGATAATGACACGGCTTGATAGTATGTTCAATAAAAAAATTGGCCAAATTTGACTCACCATCGGTCAAAACTCGTAGCAACTCTTTTGTTATGTGGTCATCGTCGACTACGACGATAGGGGTAAGCACTTGTGCAATGGCGTTGTAATCATCATCGAAGAGCGCCTCACGAAAACGCGCGACCAAAAGCTCCGGTATGGTTGTTGTCCGTTCAAACGCGAATCTATATATGTTTGGATGTTGCTCTTTGTACTTACTTTCCATCGTTGCCAAAAGATCTTTTGCGTAAATATTCGAATACTGATTGCGGATCTCCTGAATCCCCTTGCGGGTACATTCAGTGAGAATCGCCAGTACAGTTTCCGGACGTCCCGTATATTCTAACGAATCCTTCATGAAACTTGCTGAAGTGTCGGGATCATCACAGTTGCCGCCATCCAGAACCGGTGTGTCCTGTTTTGATTTTCAATTTATGGAATTACGATTTTTCATGGATGCAAAATGGCGCAAAAGCGGATGAAATTAGTTTATCGCTCGAAAGTACATGGAGCGTCGGCGCGCGATGGCATTTATAAAAGAAGAGGTATAAGCGGAAGGCGTAGTTTATGTACAGAGTATCCGAATTCTGAAGCGACGAGACTAAATCTTTTCTTCTGTCTTTTTTCCCAAATCAGCTGTTGTATTATCTATACAAACCTCGACTTCGTCCGTATCGAGAATACTCGTGAATATCCCTGAAAACGAAAAATTGAATATGCTGTCACGAATGACGTCATTGTCATGGCATTTCCACTGATAATGGAAATTTAACGACTGTTTTCGTCGCAAAAGCGACTGAGGAAAAAACAAATTGGAAATAATTACGAGAAATCGAAGAATAAGTGAGAAAAGATATGCGGCGCTTGAAGAATGCATTGTGACGCCAATAAGTTGCTACACGGTTAAATGAATAGCTTCTTTCATCGTGAACATCGACTTGGAGTTTATAGCTTCACATTTCACTGGCAAAGTGTCTTGCGAGCCAAATGTTTGTTTCGTTATTTGCCCGAGTAGCGAACGTTACAAGTACGTACCATAGAAACGGTGCGGCTCGGGCGATTGTGACGCCCCCAATCCTATCAGGGCGGCCCATAAAAAAATCGAAGGTAACGCGATAACGGTGTGGCCGCCGTTAGCGCCAGGCCGGTATTTGCAAAGGGACAGATTTCTTGAACAAAACGTTTGCGTAATTATTATGACGTAACGAATATCTCGTCGAAATGAGTGAGACTGCGAACGCGTGTGAATATTTTTCAATGTCCAGCAGGCATAATCCGTAAAATCGCGTTGAACGTGTACGCGCGGATATAATGATCGCAGCGGTCAAACTGCTGCGATCGGTTAGTTGAGGGTACGATCGTGTCGGCGCTGCAAATGCTTCGGCGCAATTGTATTTATGTACCATATGCTGGTAAAGCATGGGAAAACGAATCATTAGAAGCATTCGCAGCGCCAAGTGGATGGCACCGTAAAATTTGTACTTGAACTGTGATTTTTATTTTAAAAAAGAAAGGTAATGCCAGTATATTCAAACGTTTTTTTTTTCAACAATAACATTTAGCAACGATTACTGCTCAAATATATACTTACCTCATAATAGTTTTTTTTTATTAGCGACGATCGAGCGGATTTGCGCAATAATATGAGTTCAATTGAATTCAAGGCAGCTGCGGTACGAAAGACTGACAAAATCTGTTCTTGCTCCTCTTCGGTGCGACTTAATGACTGTTTCGTTGAGGAACTTTCCGAAAATCCATCGAATCGGTCTTATATTCACATATAAAAAGGTGAGGGTGGGGAAAGATAAATATTCGAGGAGGCCGTGAGAGTAGGGAGTTTAGTAATCTGCAGTGAATACGAGAACCACCGCATGTCAAATATGACGATGTAGGATTAAATCGTCGAGTCGTTTGCTTCTTCTTTCCTCAGGATTTTGGTCGTTTGGGCAAAGTTTACATCGATTTCAACGAGGATTTTTTTTTGCGTGCTCGACACACGAGCGCGATATATTTCAGTCAGTGTCCGAGGATGCTGTACAAGTAATAAAACGTCGATTGACGTATGGCGAACTAGAACGCAGAGTCGTGGCGATCTAAATGTCCCTCGTTGCCCTCGATGATTCGTAAAATTTATCGGGTTTCGTGCCATCGTAATAAAACAAGCACATTTGTTGAAAAAAGCAGGAAAAAATGTTATACTCCTCAAGTATACAAAAAAAGGATGATAAGATTTTTCGTGTCAACGAAAAAAACACGAAGATGTCACGTCTAAATCCGTCGAATCGAATGGAGTCTCAGATGGTGATAATCATCTTTTCGAACATGTCACGCATCAATTTTGGAGACTAATATATAGCGGGTCGATTCTTATCAAAAGTCTCCGGAAATTTATTACTTCACTCTTTTGTGAAGGAAGAAAGGAGGAAAAAATGTTCGTACCGCGTGAAATATACGTAAAGCGGATAGATAAAGAGAATTAAATATAGATATAGATATTATTTACAACGATCGTAGTGTCTTCTTTTCATGCGTCACCTGCTGCCAATTCCACCTCTACCGATTGGATGGAACACCACTACCATTCAATAGGTGACGTTAATGAGGATTTTGGGTCAGATAAATAAATCGACGGCGTCTATTTTACATAACGATTATTCTCGTGTATTCTCGTGTGCACTAATTAGAAATTAATCGCTATTGCCAGCGTACAAGTAAAGTCGATCGATCATTTATTCGTTCAATGAATTTGAAAAAAACACAGACGCATAATTTCGGCCGACGCTATGTTAAAATTGTCGTATAATATATTACATCGGTAGCCATTGAATCTTCGATTGGCTCGAGGGGTTGAGGCGTAGGAGCGATTCCTCCGGAAGAGTTTATGCTTTTGACGAAGAGCTTTGTTTTACTGTATATAGAGTGTGCGGTGCGTTATTGATATACTTAAAAATATATTAAAATTACGTCGCGCGTCAATCTCATGCCCATGCGACTCGAATTCAACACCATCGGAGTGGTGTACGACGCTCGCGATATATTCCGGATGGTGGCGCTCCGATAGCTTAGTCTGACGCACGACTTTATTGTTCTCGCGTTATATCCAATGGAAGCATGCTGAGAGGAAAGTTTATTCCTAAATAAACGCCTTAAAAAACTTACGAAATTTATACCGACGGAAATGTGTGGATCAATCATTGTGCAATAAAAGAAGCTCATTGGCGGATAATTCTCATCACACGTGCTAGCTGCGTCTCGCTTTTATAACTTTTTTCCATCAACAGCGCGGAATAAAATACGAGACGTGGGCGAAACATGTCGACGCTCACTAGCCAATGAGAACAAGCAACGCACCCTTATGTTCCCCGGATATGTGCTTCTGAAATTCGAAAGATCGGCAGCCATTAATTTCTTCGTATCGCCGCGAAGCTCGATCTTGACGAATGAATACCGCACGTCTTTATTAATAAACAAAGTTCAATGGGTCGAGAGGCGATGGAAAACGCGATTAACGCATCGGCTTGGTCGGGACGGTTATATTTTTTATTTCGATCGAAACGCGGTTACAACGATATCCAAGAACCCAGAGACGTTTTGACCAAGCCGAGTTTTTCCTAAATTTTGTCCTCTCCGTACTTCGTTACAACCCTGCGCGCTGACGATACAGGATTCGTGTACTTACCGCCACGTCGTCGTATAACGTTGTCTCGTACAACATCTTATAAGCCACTTTGATGTTTTCTAGATCTATGTCGGCTCTCCAAGCAACGATGAAAATTACAGTCTTGTCATCAATGGTGTCTATCCAATCGTCTCCCATATCCTCTGGATCACCGTGTATCGCTTTGTGCAATCTATTGGCGAAGTATCCGTGCTTGTTGTCGGCATATTTTGCTGACGAAATATATATATATATATGACGACTCATGGAGAATAATTCAATACGAAAATTTGGATCGAAGAACAAAGGTTTGCCGGAACGAGGTGAGAGTCACGCGTTGGCTGCTTTTATTTATTATAAAATTTCATGTAGACGTGGGTAGCTTACCGATAGAGGCGTATGCTACTTGTACCCTGTCCGACACGGGTACGTGCCTCACTGTTACTTCCGGCAGTGTCGTCTTTATAAAGTTTGTGGTAAGGTCGTGAAGACTCTTGTAGCATTTGCTCACCAGACGCAGCTGAGCGTAATTCGTTTCCATGAAAATTTTGTGAAAACGACTAGTCCAAGATTTTTAGCACCAAAATGGGCTTGGCAAAGCAAAAAATCTTGATAATTGATTTTTCGATTGGATTATGTCAGAGGGTGTCCCCTAAGTATACAACCAAATTTGTGACGTCTCAAATCGCGAGCGTTAGCCGCCATCTTGAAAAACGCCGTTTTGCTAATATCTCGGAAACGGCGAGTTTTACGAGATAAACTGTAGAGGCCTTTTTTGTAGTGGATAAAATTCCCCATCTTTTTTATTTAAAACTTTTGTTTGGATTGTTAATATTTGTCGAGATATTGTTGATTGAAAAAACCAAATTTTGGTTTTCGTTATATATCTCGATAATTTTTGGGAATATAAAAAAAAATGTAGAATTCAAAGTTGTAGAACATGAAATTTTCTACAATTTTTGTATAAAACTTTTTTCCGTAAAACTAATAGTTGCTAAGTTTTAACGCAATAAACGATGCCGGCCGCCGTCTTGAAAAACGCCTCTTTGCAAGTATCTCGTAAACGGCGAGTTTTACGTTTAAAATTGTAAGAACTTTGTTTGTAGAGGACAAAATTTCCTATCTTTTTTCACTGAAAATTTTTTTCAGTATTGTTAATATTTGTCGAGATATTGTTGATTAAAAAAACCAAATTTTTGTTTTCGGAATATACCTCGATAGTTTTTGAAAATATGAAAAAGAATATAAGAATTAAAGTTGTAGAGCAAGAAATTTACTACAATAGTTGTATGAAACTTTTTTTCGTAAAGTTAATAGTTGCTAAGTTCTAGCGTAATGAAAGTTGCCGGCAGGTAAAGAAAAACAGCGATTCGTGGTGATACGTTACTGTAGCATGCCAAAGAAATGTAATCTTTACTTGCCGGCATCTTTCATTGCGCTAGAACTCAGCAATTTTCATCTTACAAAAAAAAGTTTCATACAACAATTGTAGTAAATTTCATGCTCTACGACTTTAATTATTACGATGTTTTCAATATTTTCAAAAACTATCGAGATATATTCCGAAAAGAAAAACGTGGTTTTATTTATTCAATAATATCTCGACAAATATTAACAATACAGAAAAAAGTTTGAATAAAAAAAAATTGAAAATTTTCACCTCTACACAAAAAGTTCTGGGAATTTTTAACGTAAAACTCGCCGTTTCCGAGATACTTGCAAAGAGGCTTTTTTCAAGATAACGGCGGGCATCTTTCATAGCGATAGAACTCAGCAAGTATTGATTTCGCAAAAAAAAGTTTCATACAACGATTGTAGAAAATTTCATGCTCTACGATTTTGATAATTACGATTTTTTTCATATTTTCAAAAACTATCGAGGTATATTCCAAACACAAAAATTTGGTTTTTTTAATCAACAATATCTCGACAAATATTAACAATACTGAAAAAAGTTTTCAGTGAAAAAAGATAGGAAATTTTGTCCTCTACAAACAAAGTTCCTACCATTTTAAACGTAAAACTCGCCGTTTACGAGATACTTGCAAAGAGGCGTTTTTCAAGACGGCGGCCGGCATCTTTCATTGCGTTAGAACTTAGCAACTATTAGTTTTACGGAAAAAAGTTTTATACAAAAATTGTAGAAAATTTTATGTTCTACAACTTTGAATCCCATATTTATTTCATATTTCCAAAAATTATCGAGATATATAACGAAAACAAAAATTTGGTTTTTTCAACCAACAATATCTCGACAAGTATTAACAATACAAAAAAAAATTTCAAATAAAAAAGATGGGGGACTTTATCCACTACAAAAAAGGCCTCTACAATTTTTCTCGTGAAACTCGGCGTTTCCGAGATGATAGCAAAAAGGCGTTTTTCAAGATGGCGGCTAACGCTCGCGATTTGAGACGTCACAAATTTGGTTTTATACTTAGGGGACACCCTCTGACATAATCCAATCGAAAAATCAATTATCAAGATTTTTTGCTTTGGAAAAATCTAAAAATCTTGGACTAGACTAGTAGTTACATTTTCTCTACGCACTGCAGACTTGGACATGAAATCATCCGCAATTGTGTGAGCTTGGATGCAGGCCGCTTTATCATCGATGCTGTCGTTATTGCTTCTGAGGCCCTGAAATGACATATACAAATGCACGATAAAAACAATACGAATAGACGCGCGCGAATGGCGTTCTTTCGCAATAATGAATTTATCGTTGCGTTATTTTCCGTTTCCTTCATACAAAATTGTTCATTTTCATTTTTAATATCGTCTCAATAAGTTCGGGAGCTTGGGCAACTATGTGACAAGGAGAAAAATGAATATTGTTCAAGATTCTCACTTACTTTCAACTGAGCATACACAACGGCTTGCCACACCTTGTCTCCTTGGCCCACCATTTTCTTTACATGATCATCGAACGCTGAAAGTCAATCGTATATTTATTCGCAACTCGTGTGGGACACACAAAGATTCCGATACGGAATCCGACTCTTCCGTTTCAATAATTCAACAGCTTTAAGGCCATGGGGGATAGCCCCTCCCCCAACGAAATTTAGAGACATTCTCAGGCAAAATCTATAAATCGGATCGATTTGAAATTTTTTGTGAGTATTTAGGGACACAACACGGAGGGAATAACGATTTCGCAATTTCGAAATTTTTCAACAAATTTTTTTTGTAGTGAACAAATTTTCGAAATTTCGAAATTCTAAAATCGTCAGTCCCTCCGGGCTATATCACTAAATACCCACAACAAATTTCAAACCGATCGATTTATAGATTTTGCCGGAGAATTTTTTTAAGCTTTGATTTACGGATGTAACACATCGCCTTAATTAGAATGCACAATTTGATGATGCTAATAATCTTGTCGATAAGAGCTGAATCTTGGGAGGCAATTCTTGATAATGACACGGCTTGATAGTATGTTCAATAAAAAAATTGGCCAAATTTAACTTACCATCGGTCAAATTTCGTAGAATCGCTTTTGTCATAGGGTCATCATCGACGACGATAGGAGTAAGCACTTGTGCAATGGCGTTGTAATCATCATCGACGAGCGCCTCACGAAAACGCCTGACCAAAAGCTCCGGTATGGTTGCTGTCCGTTCAAGCGCGAGTCTATACATGTTCGCATGTTGCTCTTTGTACTTACTTTCCATCGTTGCCAAAAGATCTTTTGCGTAAATATTCGAATACTGATAGCGGATCTCCTGAATCTCCTTGTGGGTACATACAGTGAGAATCGGCATTACAGTTTCCAGACCTTCCAAATATTCTAACCACATCTCGATGGATCTTGCTAATCTGTCGGGATAAGCACAGTTGCTGCCATCCCGAACCGGTGTGTCCTGTTTTGATTTTCAATTTATGGAATTACGATTTTTCATGGATGCAAAATGGCGCAAAAGCGGATGAAATTAGTTTATCGCTCGAAAGGACATGGAGCGTCGGCGCGCGATGGCATTTATAAAAGAAGAGGTATAAGCGGAAGGCATAGTTTATGTACAGAGTATCCGAATTCTGAAGCGACGAGACTAAATCTTTTCTTCTGTCTTTTTTGCCAAATCAGCTGTTGTATTATCTATACAAACCTCGACTTCGTCCGTATCGAGAATACTCGTGAATATCCCTGAAAACGAAAAATTGAATATGCTGTCACGAATGACGTCATTGTCATGGCATTTCCACTGATAATGGAAATTTTACGACTGTTTTCGTCGCAAAAGCGACTGAGGAAAAAACAAATTGGAAATAATTACGAGAAATCGAAGAATAAGTGAGAAAAGATATGCGGCGCTTAAAGAATGCATTGTGACGCCAATAAGTTGCTACACGGTTAAATGAATAGCTTCTTTCATCGTGAACATCGACTTGGAATTTATAGCTTCACATTTCACTGGCAAAGTGTCTTGCGAGCCAAATGTTTGTTTCGTCATTTGCCCGAGTAGCGAACGTTACAAGTACGTACCATAGAAACGGTGCGGCGCGGGCGATTGTGACGCCCCCAATCCTATCAGGGCGGCCCATAAAAAAATCGAAGGTAACGCGATAACGGTGTGGCCGCCGTTAGCGCCAGGCCGGTATTTGCAAAGGGACAGATTTCTTGAACAAAACGTTTGCGTAATTATTATGACGTAACGAATATCTCGTCGAAATGAGTGAGACTGCGAACGCGTGTGAATATTTTTCAATGTCCAGCAGGCATAATCCGTAAAATCGCGTTGAACGTGTACGCGCGGATATAATGATCGCAGCGGTCAAACTGCTGCGATCGGTTAGTTGAGGGTACGATCGAGTCGGCGCTGCAAATGCTTCGGCGCGATTGTATTTATGTACTATATGCTGGTAAAGCATGGGAAAACGAAGCATTAGAAGCATTCGCAGCGCCAAGTGGATGGCACCGTAAAATTTGTACTTGAACTGTGATTTTTATTTTAAAAAAGAAAGGTAATGCCAGTATATTCAAACGTTTTTTTTTTCAACAATAACATTTAGCAACGATTACTGCTCAAATATATACTTACCTCATAATAGTTTTTTTTTATTAGCGACGATCGAGCGGATTTGCGCAATAATATGAGTTCAATTGAATTCAAGGCAGCTGCGGTACGAAAGACTGACAAAATCTGTTCTTGCTCCTCTTCGGTGCGACTTAATGACTGTTTCGTTGAGGAACTTTCCGAAAATCCATCGAATCGGTCTTATATTCACATATAAAAAGGTGAGGGTGGGGAAAGATAAATATTCGAGGAGGCCGTGAGAGTAGGGAGTTTAGTAATCTGCAGTGAATACGAGAACCACCGCATGTCAAATATGACGATGTAGGATTAAATCGTCGAGTCGTTTGCTTCTTCTTTCCTCAGGATTTAGGTCGTTTGGGCAAAGTTTACATCGATTTCAACGAGGATTTTTTTTTTGCGTGCTCGACACACGAGCGCGATATATTTCAGTCAGTGTCCGAGGATGCTGTACAAGTAATAAAACGTCGATTGACGTATGGCGAACTAGAACGCAGAGTCGTGGCGATCTAAATGTCCCTCGTTGCCCTCGATGATTCGTAAAATTTATCGGGTTTCGTGCCATCGTAATAAAACAAGCACATTTGTTGAAAAAAGCAGGAAAAAATGTTATACTCCTCAAGTATACAAAAAAAGGATGATAAGATTTTTCGTGTCAACGAAAAAAACACGAAGATGTCACGTCTAAATCCGTCGAATCGAATGGAGTCTCAGATGGTGATAATCATCTTTTCGAACATGTCACGCATCAATTTTGGAGACTAATATATAGCGGGTCGATTCTTATCAAAAGTCTCCGGAAATTTATTACTTCACTCTTTTGTGAAGGAAGAAAGGAGGAAAAAATGTTCGTACCGCGTGAAATATACGTAAAGCGGATAGATAAAGAGAATTAAATATAGATATAGATATTATTTACAACGATCGTAGTGTCTTCTTTTCATGCGTCACCTGCTGCCAATTCCACCTCTACCGATTGGATGGAACACCACTACCATTCAATAGGTGACGTTAATGAGGATTTTGGGTCAGATAAATAAATCGACGGCGTCTATTTTACATAACGATTATTCTCGTGTATTCTCGTGTGCACTAATTAGAAATTAATCGCTATTGCCAGCGTACAAGTAAAGTCGATCGATCATTTATTCGTTCAATGAATTTGAAAAAAACACAGACGCATAATTTCGGCCGACGCTATGTTAAAATTGTCGTATAATATATTACATCGGTAGCCATTGAATCTTCGATTGGCTCGAGGGGTTGAGGCGTAGGAGCGATTCCTCCGGAAGAGTTTATGCTTTTGACGAAGAGCTTTGTTTTACTGTATATAGAGTGTGCGGTGCGTTATTGATATACTTAAAAATATATTAAAATTACGTCGCGCGTCAATCTCATGCCCATGCGACTCGAATTCAACACCATCGGAGTGGTGTACGACGCTCGCGATATATTCCGGATGGTAGCGCTCCGATAGCTTAGTCTGACGCACGACTTTATTGTTCTCGCGTTATATCCAATGGAAGCATGCTGAGAGGAAAGTTTATTCCTAAATAAACGCCTTAAAAAACTTACGAAATTTATACCGACGGAAATGTGTGGATCAATCATTGTGCAATAAAAGAAGCTCATTGGCGGATAATTCTCATCACACGTGCTAGCTGCGTCTCGCTTTTATAACTTTTTTCCATCAACAGCGCGGAATAAAATACGAGACGTGGGCGAAACATGTCGACGCTCACTAGCCAATGAGAGCAAGCAACGCATCCTTATGTTCCCCGGATATGTGATTCTGAAATTCGAAAGATCGGCAGCCATTAATTTTTTCGTATCGCCGCGAAGCTCGATCTTGACGACTGAATACCGCACGTCTTTATTAATAAACAAAGTTCAATCGGTCGAGAGGCGATGGAAAACGCGATTAACGCATCGGCTTGGTCGGGACGGTTATATTTTTTATTTCGATCGAAACGCGGTTACAACGATATCCAAGAACCCAGAGACGTTTTGACCAAGCCGAGTTTTTCCTAAATTTTGTCCTCTCCGTACTTCGTTACAACCCTGCGCGCTGACGATACAGGATTCGTGTACTTACCACCACGTCGTCGTATAACGTTGTCTCGTACAACACCTTATAAGCCACTTTGATGTTTCCTAGATCTATGTCGGCTCTCCAAGCAACGATGAAAATTACAGTCTTGTCATCAATGGTGTCTATCCAATCGTCTCCCATATCCTCTGGATTACCGTGTATCGCTTTGTGCAATCTATTGGCGAAGTATCCGCTCTTGTTGTCAGCATATTTTGCTGACGAAATATATATATATATGACGACTCATGGAGAATAATTCAATACGATTCTTCAAATTCAATACGAAAATATGGATCGAAGAACAAAGGTTTGCCGGAACGAGGTGAGAGTCACGCGTTGGCTGCTTTTATTTATTATAAAATTTCATGTAGACGTGGGTAACTTACCGATAGAGGCGTATGCTACTTGTACCCTGTCCGACACGGGTATGTGCCTCACTATTACTCCCGGCAGTGTCGTCTTTATAAAGTTTGTGGTAAGGTCGTGAAGACTCTTGTAGCATTTGCTCACCAGACGCAGCTGAGCGTAATTCGTCTCCATGAGAATTTTGTGAAAACGACTAGTAGTTACATTTTCTTTACGCACTGGAGACTTGGACATGAAATCATCCGCAATTGTGCGAGCTTGGATGCAGGCCGCTTCAGCATCGATGCTGTCGTTATCGCTTCTGAGGCCCTGAAATGACATATACAAATGCACGATAAAAACAATACGAACAGACGCGCGCGAATGGCGTTCTTTCGCAATAATGAATTTATCGTTGCGTTATTTTTCGTTTCCTTCATACAAAATCGTTCATTTTCATTTTTAATATCGTCTCAATAAGTTCGGGAGCTTGGGCAACTATGTGACAAGGAGAAAAATGAATATCGTTCAAGATTCTCACTTACTTTCAACTGAGCATGCACAACGGCTTGCCACACCTTGTCTCCTTGGCCCACCGTTTTCTTTACATGATCATCGAACACTGAAAGTCAATCGTATATTTATTCGCAACTCGTGTGGGACACACAAAGATTCCGATACGGAATCCGACTCTTCCGTTTCAATAATTCAACAGCTTTAAGGCCATGGGGGATAGCCCCTCCCCCATCGAAATTTAGAGACATTCTCAGGCAAAATCTATAAATCGGATCGATTTGAAATCTTTTGTGAGTATTTAGTAACACAACAAGGAGGGAATAACGATTTCGCAATTTCGAAATTTTTCAAAAAATTTTTTTTGTAGTGAACAAATTTTCTAAATTTCGAAATTCTAAAATCGTCAGTCCCTCCGGGCTATATCACTAAATACCCACGACAAATTTCAAACTGATCGATTTATAGATTTTGCCGGAGAATTTTTTTAAGCTTCGATTTACGGATGTAACACATCGCCGTAATTACAATGCGCAATTTGATGATGCTAATAATCTTGTCGATAAGAGCTGAATCTTGGGAGGCAATTCTTGATAATGACACGGCTTGATAGTATGTTCAATAAAAAAATTGGCCAAATTTGACTCACCATCGGTCAAAACTCGTAGCAACTCTTTTGTTATATGGTCATCGTCGACTACGACGATAGGGGTAAGCACTTGTGCAATGGCGTTGTAATCATCATCGAAGAGCGCCTCACGAAAACGCGCGACCAAAAGCTCCGGTATGGTTGTTGTCCGTTCAAATGCGAGTCTATATGTGTTCGCATGTTGCTCGTTGTACTTATTTACTATCGTTTGCAAAAGATCTTTTGCGTAAATCTTTGAATACTGGTGGCGGATCTCCTGATTCTCCTTGCGGGTATGTCTAGTGAGAATCCTTATTATACTTTCCGGGCGTCCCGTATGTTCTAACGAATCCTCCATGAATCTTGCTGAAGTCTCGGGATCATTACAGTTGCCGCTATACAGAACGGGTATGTCCTGTTTTGATTTTCAATTTATGGAATTACGATTTTTCATGGCTGCAAAATGGCGCAAAAGCGGATGAAATTAGTTTATCGCTCGAAAGTACATGGAGCGTCGGCGCGCGATCGCATTTATAAAAGAAGAGGTATAAGCGGAAGGCGTAGTTTATGTACAGAGTATCGGAATTCTGAAGCGACGAGACTAAATCTTTTCTTCTGTCTTTTTTCCCAAATCAGCTGTTGTATTATCTATACAAACCTCGACTTCGTCCGTATCGAGAATACTCGTGAATATCCCTGAAAACGAAAAATTGAATATGCTGTCACGAATGACGTCATTGTCATGGCATTCCCACTGAAAATGGAAATTTAACAACTGTGTTTGTCGCAAAAGCGACTGAGGACAAAACAAATTGGAAATAATTACGAGAAATCGAAGAATAAGTGAGAAAAGATATCATGCGGCGCTTGAAGAATGCATTGTGACGCCAATAAGTTGCTACACGGTTAAATGAATAGCTTCTTTCATCGTGAACATCGACTTGGAGTTTATAGCTTCACATTTCACTGGCAAAGTGTCTTGCGAGCCAAATGTTTGTTTCGTCATTTGCCCGAGTAGCGAACGTTACAAGTACGTACCATAGAAACGGTGCGGCTCGGGCCATTGTGACGCCCCCAATCCTATCAGGGCGGCCCATAAAAAAATCGAAGGTAACGCGATAACGGTGTGGCCGCCGTTAGCGCCAGGCCGGTATTTGCAAAGGGACAGATTTCTTGAACAAAAAGTTTGCGTAATTATTATGACGTAACGAATATCTCGTCGAAATGAGTGAGACTGCGAACGCGTGTGAATATTTTTCAATGTCCAGCAGGCATAATCCGTAAAATCGCGTTGAACGTGTACGCGCGGATATAATGATCGCAGCGGTCAAACTGCTGCGATCGGTTAGTTGAGGGTACGATCGTGTCGGCGCTGCAAATGCTTCGGCGCAATTGTATTTATGTACCATATGCTGGTAAAGCATGGGAAAACGAATCATTAGAAGCATTCGCAGCGCCAAGTGGATGGCACCGTAAAATTTGTACTTGAACTGTGATTTTTATTTTAAAAAAGAAAGGTAATGCCAGTATATTCAAACGTTTTTTTTTTCAACAATAACATTTAGCAACGATTACTGCTCAAATATATACTTACCTCATAATAGTTTTTTTTTATTAGCGACGATCGAGCGGATTTGCGCAATAATATGAGTTTAATTGAATTCAAGGCAGCTGCGGTACGAAAGACTGACAAAATCTGTTCTTGCTCCTCTTCGGTGCGACTTAATGACTGTTTCGTTGAGGAACTTTCCGAAAATCCCCCGAATCGGTCTTATATTCACATATACAAAGGTGAGGGTGTGAGGTGACTGTGCGAGGGTGGGGAAAGATAAATATTCGAGGAGGCCGTGAGAGTAGGGAGTTTAGTAATCTGCAGTGAATACGAGAACCACCGCATGTCAAATATGACAATGTAGGATTAAATCGTCGAGTCGTTTGCTTCTTCTTTCCTCAGGATTTAGGTCGTTTGGGCAAAGTTTACATCGATTTCAACGAGGATTTTTTTTTGCGCGCTCGACACACGATATATTTCAGTCAGTGTCCGAGGATGCTGTACAAGGAATAAAACGTCGATTGACGTATGGCGAACTAGAAATCGTGAATTTTTCATAAAATTGCCTGAATTTTCTACGAAATATAGTTATTTCGGCAAAGCCCAATGAAGCGAAGTGTACTGTTCAATCAACTGTACATTCGAGAGATTCGGCGATTCTAAAAATCCTCGAAATTCGTACATCGAGTGATAATTTGATGATAACATCGGCGATAAATTAGTTTTAAACATTGATACGAAAAAGTCCCTCGGCGATACTATGTATGTTTATACGAACGTGCCTCATCGCTCCAACCGTTCGTATAGTGTTTATCAAGGTCGTCCCAACGATATAATAAAATGTGCCTGATATGCACAAAAAAATAATAATACTCCATATTGTATAAATATATGAGATGATTGTGATCATGAGATATTTATTGTTAACAGAAGAAGCACGTACAGTGTACGCTTGTAGTATACGTCTCAGTTGAGCGCACAAATCTTCATGATGATTTTTAAAAAATTTCATGCGTCAATCGATGTACTTCTAAGCAGGTTTATTGAAAACGCGTTTAGAATGGATATGCTTAGACACGTCCGGGGCAACCTCACTTTGCTTGCGTTTATATTGAATCAATTATATATATTCCTCAAAAATAAAAAAATAAAAAGATTGATCCAAGCCTATTTTACTTGGAGTGATACGCGAGACTACGTGACGTTCTCATCTTTACTTAATTAAACAATTACCATCTGCCCAGCTTTTCACGAGTTTTTTTTGTTTCAAAGCCAAAACTAAATCGCCATTATACGTACGATAAGTATATGTATATATATTTTTTGTATTCGTAATGATACTCCGGAAATAACGGAAAATATTTTTATTTTTATATTACGTGCAAATGTGCCTCACAATTTAAAAAATATATGCGCGCTTCCTGCGGTCCACTCTCACCATCAGAGATATTACCTCTCGCGTAAATTCCTTCATTGCCGGCTGCAAATGGCAAAGAATCAAGCACTTTTTAAAATCCGATCAGAGCGCCAGCTACAGAAACAAAACTCAACTAATTAATTGACATGTAAAAACTCCCTCATTTCCTGCCGGTGGTACTATCGGATCTGTAAATGCGAAGCGCTAAATGATTACAGCGCCAACTACAGGGACGAAAATGAAATACTTGGTACGCGTTCACATAATCGCAATTTTCCAAACCTTTGCTCCTCTATTATTCGTGTGTGCGGACCATAACCTCGGATACAAAGAGGCTTTTTGAAGCCACCTAGAAGCCAGTGGGTATGGCGTTTGCCATTTTTTGATTGAACCTCGGCATTTACCATACTTTGAAAATCTCATGTGACGATAACACCGATCGCTGTATCTGCGGTGATTATAAAAAACGAAAGTTACAGCGGATGCTTCGACAAATGGAAGAGTAAATGATACATAAACAAAGAATAAAAGAGAGTGGCACCTCCTAATAAATAAGGCTAAACAATAAAACCATTATCGTGCATAGCGTTCGTGTGTGTGTATGCGGGCGCTCGAAAGCCATCTGTCATCCGAGACATTAATTTATTTCTTGTACGTACATGATTCCCGTTTGAATAATAAAACGCGTATATGCCGATAATCGCGCGAGTGTTTTCCAGTTTTTATCAAAAACCATATTCGTCGTTGTTTTATTACAAAAAACCGTCACACAATCTCGAAACTCGGTGAAAACAAGGCACGCGTTGCAAAGATTTCCCTCGCGAATATCAATTGATTTTCCTTGTGTTTACTTTTCATTGTTTTTTCCCGGATACTTTCGTTCCAACTACAACGAGCGGGTAATGTGCAACGGTCGAGGATTCATAGATTTATCCACCGCTTCGTAACAATAATCTTTCTTCAATCGAGTGTGAAATACGTGGTTTTTTTTGTCATTGAAAATAATAAAAAAATCCCGAAATCACGGACGCAGGGGCAAAAGAATATCGTCTGTTCGTTCATGGGATTCGATTTTATCGACGAGGCGGAAAAACACGGTAAGAATTTTGCTTCGATTCTGTTATAACGGTTGTTTTTATGAGCGAAATTAATGTTTTTCCATTTCGCATCGTAATTTTCGACGGTTAGCGATTGAATTCGAACTTTCCAAGCTCCCTTCAGATCTTTCAGTCTTTTGTTCGTTGCTCTTTGTTTCTCCCGATCTTTCATCTTTTGTCATTTTTTTCCAAGAAATTGACCGAATTTTCGACCTTATCCCAGTCCCTTATTATCCAATAATTATCGAGAAAGCGCCGAACCGAGCGCAAAGTCAGTGCGAGGGAAATCAAGCCCGAATCGACATGCACAGCCGACGGAAGACTCCAAAAAGTTTTTCCTGGAAATGTTGCTTCGATCGTAAATCGCAAACAATCGCAGTTCTGCGCAGAATACACTGCGAATAATACATAGTATCCTGTAACTAACCCCCATTTTCGATCGAGCTCGTCTAGTCGTAGAATCTTGTCCCGAGAACGATAGAGCGGCAAAATTTGACAAACTTTTGGAAGTAGCGATTTTTTTACGTTTTTCATTCGTTAGAACCTTGCGAATTAGTCGGCACGTATAGAAAAACCCTCAAATGTATTTTCACGAATAGCGCTTGACCCTAAAGTTCCCCAAACTTATCTCTGTCGGCCAAAGTAACTAGATAATCGTATTTGCTTATTAGGTGCTCTGGAAGTTAGATAGCGCGTTCCGTCGGTCGACCGTACAGGTACAAAGTATCTCTCTGTGATGTTTTCGTCAGGTCTCGGCTGTAATCTCTCGTTTCCGAGCTGCCTCGGATATCCTCAAGATAGCGAAGAGCTGATTCCGAAGATGGCGCGAGAGCCGATAGTCCTCAACGTTTATGACATGGTAAGAGAGAGAGAGAGAGAGACAACGACGGAGAGACAAAATTTCCTTGCAATTTGGGTATTTTAATGTCTTCCCCGATATTCGCAGTTTTGGATCAACGAGTATACAACTCCCATCGGATTGGGAGTCTTTCACTCCGGCGTCGAGATCTACGGAGTAGGTGCGTACGAGCGGGAGATACTCGCGAAAAGTCGAACGAAATTTTCACCGCACGGTTACCATCGATATTTTTTCAGAATATGCCTACGGCGGACATACTCTGCCCATCTCGGGAATCTTCGAGATCGCGCCTAGAGATACGGACGAGCTCGGGGAACAATTCAGATTTAGGTGAAGAAAAATAAGAGCGCGAGATAAAACGCGGAAGTTTTCGTGCCGTTGAAAGTCCCCCCTCCCCCCTTTTTTTAACACATAATCAACGACAAGCTCGGATGGAAAAATTTTCGTCGGTGGAGTGAAAAAGCAAAATCCATTTCAGGCAATCGGTGCACATCGGATACACGGACTTTACCGAGGAGGATGTCGCGAGAATCGTTAGCGAATTGGGCAAAGACTTTCGCGGCGATCGTTATCATCTCATGAACAAAAATTGCAATCACTTCAGCAGTCAACTGACGCAGGTATCGAATCGTATCTTCTAGTTATTGAATTACCCGGATAAATTCGGTTGGATGGCAAATTTGTCGACTTTTGTGAAATTCAATGGTCCTCAGCGCGCAACCCCATTTTTACGAAGGCCGATAAAGAGATGGAGAGAGTTTTTCGCAGATTCTTTGCGGTCAAGAGATCCCCGGTTGGGTCAATCGCTTGGCCTACTTCAGTTCTTGGGTGCCGTTTCTTCAACGATGCCTGCCGAAAGAGTGGCTGACCCCCGACGCTCTTCAACACTCATTGAGCCACGTTAGTCATCAAGAGAGCACACCGCCGTCGGACACGTCGTTGTAACATTCACCGAACCGCGACGGCAGCGAGGGTAACGTTTTGAAATGCCGCAGGAGTCACACTTTTTAAACAGCGAAGATCTCCGCGAGTTCGCCGCTCGACGAGTGGCGAAACGCAAAAAGCATGACGACATTACGAAACGAGTAGCCAAGTCAAATCATCACAGTCAAAGACGAGAAAAACAAGACGAAAAATCTTTGAAAACAATATGTCTTCGAAATGTCCCGGGATACATTTGCGGGTAATCGCCAATTCCAATGAGAGAAAATAAAAGAGCGAATAGCGATATTTTGATCGTTGAATTCGCCGGGGGAGGGGGGGGGGGGGGTCGCGCGATTATACATTACGTAGAGAATGAAAAAATGAGAAAGAAAATAACGAGATAAATGCCTTCCTTGTAACACTGTTCGCGCAAATGTTGAACAGTGTTTATATCTTGTATAAGAATTTAGTGATGATAAGTAACGAAAGCGACATGCTTTGTTGAACGTAAGGACGAAATTTAATAGAATTTAATGCATCGAGGTGAATGAAGAAAAAAGAAAAAAGATAACAAAGCAATACGGACGAATATCGGGAAACAATGGGAAAACGACAGTGTGGAATTATTTTTATTCGAACAACGAGCGTGAGCGACGGTTTTGTTTTTGCGTTATCCCGAAGGGGAGATTCGAGCTTCGAGTTATCGTATTCGTCGGTATTGCCGCGGATTTGCCTATGAAAAGACGAAAGGAAAGAGAAGTTGGGAGAAAACAATCCGTTAGTGGTTAAAGATTTTTGAAAAATCTCGTCTCCCCGATCCGTAGACCGTGTTAATGCCCGTTTCAAGTTCTCTCGAGCTAAGATCCTAAATTGAGAAGAAAAAAAAAAGATATATAAAATGAAATAACGAGGAAATAATACAGTTAGAAAGTCGATAATTACACCGTTAAATTTGTTTGTACAGCTGGTTTTTCAACCTCGTGATTACGGCGATACCAACAGTTGATAATAATATTGATAATAACGATGAATAATAATAGTCTCAACCGTCATAAATCGATGAACGTATGAAACTCATCGCACACACGTCCATGACAAAAGGCAGCGAGGATAAATCGCGAGATAAATTTGTGTTTTTGAAAAATGGCATTTATTCCGTCTCGACGAGATCGCGAAGTGATTTCGCCGCGTCTTTCTTTCTTTTTTTCGTTACCGTCGCGCGCGCGCGCGCAGTTTTGCACGGAAACTCTCGGAACGTTTGTCACGCTGAACGAGGTCGCGAGATTGAATTTGAAACACGGGGGACATCAAAGACACCGCAGTTTTCGAGTCTCGAGGATGCCCAAAGTGCCAAAACGCGAGATTAAACGTTTATGTTCTTCTCCCCGAGCGTTCCGATCGACGGTGGCGTCTCGAACTACTCGACTCGAATCGAAACGTGGCGGTGATTGATCTACCAACGAGAAAGCCCCGTGAAACGGATTGTACGATGGGATTCGAGATGTTTTCTCCAAATTTTCACGTTTTTTTTATCGGTTTTTCATCGTACAACGCACGGACGACAATTGCATCGTTGAACGAGCGATTCTCGCGATTTTCGTCTCTCTATTTAACAAAAAAGAAAAAAAAAAGGAAACTTTGCTCCTCTCGAATTTAAGACGTTACTCGTTAAACCGAAAGACCTAGTCAACTCGAAGTATCGATCGACGCCCGCGACGACAAGCCGATATGCGAAATACCGGCAAGATTCGCATGTCTTTTTTTTTTTCGATTTATTTCTCGCGCGACATTTCAAACGCTCATCTCATCCGGTTTATCTGAATTCCCATTCGCTGTGAAATATTTTTTTATAACGTACACTTAGAAGATCGCACTATAAAGTCAATTAAAGTAACGCCACCTACGCTCATTCGTGAATTAATCGCAATCGAATAATTTCTCTCGACGATCGATCTCTGTCGTTCAGGGATGAACATAGTTTGAATAATAGTGACTAAATAATGATAATAATAATAACAATAAATACATTTGACGATTGTTACGAATGAAACAACAGTGGATAATCCTTCCGCGAAGGATAACAAAAGATTGCGTTTTCATCGAGCCGCGAAAAATGGAAAATGAAAATGAAGATATTTTCAACGAGAGTATTTTTGCGAAGACCATTTGTTTTTCGATATTCCAATTGGACTAATGAAAAAATCAGGATTGTCATTGTTTTTGCTTCGAAATAATAGTAATTCACGACCGTGTCGTCCGTATGGTCGCGGTTCGATGATTCGAACGTCCGGTTTCTTTTGGCAATAACAACAACAACAAATCCAGTTTTCTCTATATGTGTGTGTGTGTGTGTATGTGTGTGTGTGTGCGCGCGCGCGTGTATGTGTGTCCTTTTTTTCTCTCTCTCAACGATACACACGATATGCGCAAAGTACGCGCATTGGATTGTTATCGTCGTCGTTGAATTCTTTTAATAAACGATAGAGTGTTTCAAAACGTATTTGAATAAAGAATCATGATAAACGATAGCGAATGAAATTTGATGCGAAAGAGGGGAGCCGCCGATGCGGCACGATTCTTTTCGGTCTCTCGCTGATTCGGGTTTTATCATCGGATGGTAAATGGTAATTGAAAAAAATTAGTCACGTTCGCTCACGAGAGCGTTTTTACGCATCGAGATTTCGGTTGAACAAAATATTTCGTAAGATTGAAAGAAAAAATCGTTTATTCTTTCGTGGGTTTTTGTTCTTCGATGATAATTTTTGGAAAAAAATTCAATTTGAAAACGAATCGCAACGCCTAACGATCAAACGCAATTAAGTTTTCCTCTTTATTTGCATTTAAACGTTATAATATTATAAACGGTATACGGATGACCGAAAGACTGCCACTTTTACGCGTGTACAAGGAGTATTACCCTCGTCGACGATATAGAACGAAAATGCGGTAAAAAAGAAACGCATATACGCGTACGAAGAACAAAACACAAGGGAAAATGCGCTACGCTCGAAAAACGCGGAAGAAACGCCATCTTGCGGCGTAACCCGAAGTCGAAAGGTAAAAGCAACATGGGAATGGCATTTCCGTGAGGATCGTCGGCAAATGTAATTACTCGTTATTCCGAGTTTGCGGAGTCCTGTTACGTAAAAAAAACAACATAAAGAGAAAACAAAAATTGACAAATATATATATATATTATATAATATCTATATCGCGATTACGAGTACGTGAAAGTAATTTGTTACGACTGTATTATGTATCGATTTTTGGAAAAGCATCGATGGCAATAAAACGAACAAATCTGAATAGAAACCAGCTGTCGGTAGGTTCGTCGCTCGCATTCCCAGAACGAAATAATAACCTCACTTTTCCTCCCGTTTTTTTTCCGTTTCGCAATCAAAAAATTCGGGCGAACTGGAGAGGGACAGGGTGTTGAAGAAAAACGTACAAATTTAGCGTGTTCTAAGATATAATTTGTCTGTGTGCCGCATATCGAAATTATATTATTGGATCAACATAAAATGTCAAGGAAAAAACAAAAAAAAAAAGGAATACGGCGGATGTCGGCGCATATTCGTCGTTTTCTTTCGTCGCATCGCGGAGATTGTTTTCTCGCGACGAGCACGGGACGAGGAAGTGTGAAAAAAGAAAACGGAAACAAAATCATACATAAATACTAGAATAAAAATGATCTACAGTTACGCAAACTTACGATTTAAAAATTACAATATTTCGATTATTAGATATACTTTGTTATTTATAATCGGTTCAATAAATACTTTGAAACAATGCACAAGGGTTCATAAATAAGTTTTACTTGGTACTTTTATTTCCCTAAACTAAATATGCTTTTCCTCTTATTCTCCGTCTCGTGTTTTCATCTCCTCGAAATGCGTGACAAGGGGGGCCCCCGGATTCTGTTGTTTTTCCGCGCGTCTCCGTTTATGATCGTTATTATTCACGATGTGTTGTACAGCGGTGACGATTGCACCGGAAATGATAATAATTTCGAAAAATTCTCACAATCCGTAATACGCGCGACGCGTTTCGCGTCATTTTACGCGAATTTTCAAGAGTGGGGCGACATTTTTTTCCCCCTCTCTTCATCGACTTCTTCGTGAGTTGGTCTCTCGTATATAAATTTCAGCGTAGCCTACGTTTTCGCCACTCGAAGAGTAATCTTCCGGTATAATAATAATAATAATAATAATAAAATATTATGCACTTGCCGAGACCGTCATCACTGCGGGGACGATTGTAATTAAAAAAAGGAGTAAAAAGAGGGCCAGTAAAAGTCGTTTGAGAGGAAGAAACTGATCCTTCCTCCCACCTGTGTTTGGGATGGTTCGAGAATTTTCTCAAGCTCTCCGGGCGCGCTGGAAGCGAACAATTATTTACACAACAATGTTTGCAGACGGTCGAGTAGAAACTTTGAATCGCGAGAGCGACGTATTGCGTGTGTGCCTGCTTTTCCCCTCTTTTTTTTGCAAGACTTTTCTTCCTTTTTCGTCCATTTTGTTTATTTATTTGTTTTTGATTCGTGAATTAATTTCAATAAACGAGGCTGAAGGATTTGCGGCGCGAGAGTGTTCGCGACGAAAATTCGTCGCGCGAAAGAAAAATCATCGATTTTACCGACTTTTCATTTTTTCTTCCCCATCCAGTCGTCAACTTCCGTCAACTTTATAGCTTCGCGATACAGTGTTATGGGATATCGCGATACAAGTGGCATTACATTTTCATATATTAACATTAACATATTTGATCTATCAACGGGCATTTCTATAATCTTCGGTAAAAGACTTTTCTTCTTTTTTTCTTCTTTACCATCGGATGAAGTGGTTTATCGTTTTTCATAGTTCTCGTTTCCCCTCGAGAGATCGCGCTTCGTACGAAATATTCGTTCAATGAGAGACTCGCGCGACGGAAAACTCCTCTCGTTTCGCTTCTTCCGGTCGTCTCGCACGGAGATTAATTCGCAACGAGAATCGGAGAGAAAGCAAAAGAGAGCAATTTCACTGGTGAAATTCGCACGATTTGTACTGAACGGCGCGTCGAGAGGAACAAAAAAACGTTGAAAAATCTTCTTGAAACGTCGCGATTCGTTCCTTCTCCTCATTGAACGTATATTCCCGTGCAGGTTGTTCATCAAACGGATTGTAGATTTACGAACTATTTCATTCTCACATATTTCTCATCGCACTCAAATTCACCAGCATTATGCTTCGATGCGTACTCGTTGTACGCGATTACCCACTTCGTCATTGAAGATCGAACGAGAGAAACACGAGATTTCGTTATCGAAATTATCACCGAAAATTCGACAAATGCTTTACGAAAGGGGCCAGCAGCGATGTTGCAGCTCGAACGAAGATTCTTCCAAAACTTTTGGGAAAAATGTTTCTCGGATGATAACAAAAAAACAGAAAAATGCGAATAAATAATTAAATAAAAATGTTTCGAAAGTCTCCCTCGATTCCTCCATCATCGCTGGCCCTCCCCATCGTCGTATTCGTTCATCGCATTTACGGCTATTCGCGTACACTTTTGTTTTCGAATTCTTCACAATAGGCCAAGACTTTAATTACTTTAATTGTACTCTAACATTGTGGAAAGACACGTATTGAAGGGCTACGAGTGTCTTTCCTTCCGGAAGCCACCAATTATACGTCTCTTATCATCGATTATTCGCACGCTACGTCTTTTTTTTTGCTCCTCATTTTCGCAACAACGGGGTATTCATTATTATTATTATTATTATTATTTTCTTTTTCATAATCGCGTGAATATTTCTTTGGGTTTGTTACAAACGATGAAAAAAAAAATGTCATGTTTCGTTCGTTTTGTGTGTGTGTGTGTTTTTTTTTGTTCGAACGTGCATTAACCACTCGGAACGTGGCTTCGATGTAGCGATGACGATGTGTATAAAACATGATTCTAGTCGGGTTTTGTTAAAAAGGCCGCGATGTACGAGCGATTTAACAATTGTTTTCTTTTCTTTCCGAAGAAACCAGCGATTCGGTCGGTGTAACGAGAAAAAACGAAAAGTGCTACGAGATCCTCGTAAAAGACTTGAATAAAAGCGTATATATATATATATGTGTGTATATATATATATATATAAAACGTATTCTACAATGGTTTTGTCGAAAAATCTGGTACGTCATTCGTCCAGAATGATTCTGATCATCGAACGAACGATGGTCTCAATATAATTGTCGTGAGAAAAAAATCACGTTCGGCACTAAATCCCAGGACCATCGGATGGGACTGTATATTGACTCGTTTCTAGTCTCTCGTATGTTTCAGTATTAGTCAACTTTTATTATTCATTTACTTATTTACTCATTTATTTACTCGCTTTTTTTTCTACCGGATTTTCTTAGTTTTCGCTGAGAAAAATGCCCAACGGGGGTTGCTCAGTGTTCTCGCAGTGGCTCGAAAAATTCATCGCGAGATGGCGACACTTTTTCTTCCCCTTTGATGCTCAAGATTTTTCGTTTCTTTCTTTTCTCCCTTCTAGATTAAGCATCGATCATAAGGCATTCGATGAATCGATTTTCGCGACGTTTTTCGTCGCGAATCGTCTTTGACAAAAATCATCATAATAAATAAGACATTTCGACGAGGCTCTCGACGAGTCGGCGACGTTCGAGTGAATTTATTTTCTCTCTCTCTCTCTCTCGATATTTTATCGCCGCAATGTATAATCTTTGAGTGGCATTTTCCTCCGATTCGATGGGGATTTGTTATCGCTCGCAAGGTTAATTCCGACTTTTTTCGGACGACAGAAAGAAAGCTCCGTCGGGAAATTCAAGAGAATTGATGGAAATTCGCGTTTGCACGCGAATATGCAAAGCCTAAATTCAAGGGCAAAGGAATAAAAATGGTCGATTCTTAAATGTATCAATTATTTACAATCACTGCGTTCGATGAATTCGTTCAATTTCATAAAGATACTAGAGCGCCGGATAAAATAATCCGATAAAAAAGGATTTCACGAAAAAAACAATATAAAAACCAACAAAGCGTCGATTCGCGCTCGAATACGGGCGACACGGGCAATTTTACTTTTGTTCGTAACTCGTTAGGCACGTTGAATAAAAAGTGCGATTAAAAAAGTAAAAACAAAAAAAAAAGGACGCGAAAGGACGATTTCATTCATTTCTGTCTTTCCTCTCGTTTTCCGATTGCGCGCTGATCGCGCGGCGAACGAATCTTCGCTCCAACGCTAGACGCTAGACTACGGCGACTCTCCGGAGAGTCCGAAAAAAAAAAAGGATCACGTCACGCGATCACGTTTTTTTAAATATATATATATATGTATATACATATATATTTTTTTTTTGTCGCTCTTCTAATTATATTCTCTCCTATTTCGTTCCCGTCGGCGCCATGGACATATTTGGTCGAAGAATTAAATAAAAGTAATAAAAAAATAAGAATAATAAAATAAAAATAAAAATAAAAATAAAAAAAAAGTAATAAAAAGTTAAAAAAAAAAAACAAACAATCCCACCCACGGTATCTTTATCTTGGCTCACGCGTGAATTTTCGTTATTTTCTTATCTCTTTCACCTCTGTCCGATGCAACTTTTGCGCCATCGGTGACGCAAAAGTTGGTGCGCGTCTCTTAGGAGTCGTAAAACGAGGAGCCGTGATCGTGCGCCGGACGATTTAATTCATTTCTGTCTTTCCTCTCGTTTTCCGATTTTGCGCTGATCGCACGGCGAACGAATCTTTGTCGAAAAGGATCACGTCACGTGATCATGTTTTTTTTGTATATATATCTATATATATATATATATATATATTTTTTTTAGTCGCTCTTCTAATTATATTCTCTCCTATTTCGTTCCAGTCGGCGCCATGGATATATTTGGTCGAAGAATTAAATAAAAAAAAGTAATAAAAAGTTAAAAAAAAAAAACAATCCCACCCACGGTATCTTTACCTTGGCTCACGGTTGAATTTTCGTTATTTTCTTATCTCTTTCACCTCTGTCCGATCCAACTTTTGCGCCATCGGTGACGCACGCGTGTCCCTTAGGAGTCGTAAGACGAGGAGCCGTGATCGTGCGCCGGACTCGGAGGCGTCGATGGATTTGAACTGTTGTTCGAAGCTATCGAATGACGGGGACTTCCGCCGGACGCGTGCTCCTGCTGCGAAGTGAAATTGGTCTTTTCAAACGTACGAACGGATGACTTTGTTTTTTTTTGCTTTCGATTTTTGAAAAATTGAAAACAGAAATCTCGATTTTTCTCGTCGCATTTCGCGGATTCTGGTATACGAAAAGTGGAAAAAATCGGAAATACGTCGAGAATGAATCGCGGGATAAATTCGCGCCAACCTTGTCCTGCAGAGACGCGATACTGCCGAGGGACAACGGAGTGTGCGATCGCATGTGCAGCGACTCGGAATCGACCTGGTCCACCGGAGTGCGCGGTAACGAGGGTGGTGTGGCCGTTGGCCGCGGTGGCGCTGGCCCCCTCCTCGACGACGTCGAACCTTGACATTTTTCGAATTTCATTATCGTCGGCGTTATTGTTGTCTTATTTCTTTCAAAAATTTGAAAAAAACGGGAAATTTCCGAGTCATCGATCGTGCGCGATTTACCATTTTGCGGGGAATATCCGGAATTTCGCGTCATGTGCGAGCTCAGACGCCGACTGTCCGAAGGTGGATGCCTCGGCGGCAAAGGTGCCGGCTTGCTCGGCGCTTGAATAGCCGAGCCGTAAAACTGTCGCAAAAAATCAAACGTCCGTTTACACGGTTTTCGTTTTTTCTGATCGGATGAAGAGGGGAGGAAAACACAAATTGCCGAGAGAATACACGAATTTCATGAAAATAATGCGAGAAAACGAAAAAAAAAAGCAGCGGAAACGACGGATTTTCGCACTCACACGCTGTTGAGGATTTCCGTGCAAATGCGCGCCGCTGTGGTGACCCGAATACTGTTGCTGATCGGCCGTTTCCAGCGTCGTCGGCAGATCCAACAGCCGTTGAATCTACGGGATTGAAAAAGTGTCTTTAAGCATCGCTTTTTTTGTTTCTCATCCGGTCTGCGATTTTGACAGAGGCAGGACGAATATACTTGCCTGTATTCCGTTGCCAGGTCCCATGTGACTGATGTGATTGAAATTCGTCGGTGCCGAGATCATTTTCGATCGTCTGTCGGTCGGTCGGGCGCCGCGATTACCCTCGCGGAGTGAGAATCTCCTTCTCGGTCTCGTCATTTGTCTGCCGCTCGCGTCCAGTGGCGTGAGATTGAGCAATTCCCCTGTTGGGGAAATTACGTTGAAAGGAGGATTTCGAGAAAATAAGAAAAGTATAAAAAAAAAAATTTCGACGACACTCACGTTGATGCAAGTTGCTCAAATAAATGACGTGCGGCATGTCGTTTATCATGCACGTCGTGAGAGATCCCGAGGTGTTCAGAGGTCGCGCCTTCTTCACGTTCAACGTTTGCAGCCAATCGCCGGTCGTGCAATCGAACACGTCAACGTGAGTCTCGCTGTAGACCAGAAGATAGCCCTCGCAGTAGCCTGAAAGTTTTGTTTTTCGTTCTTTTTGAGCAAACACCGAAAAAACGGAAGTAAAATACTCGTAAAAAGTCGCGAGTTTCGTCTCGAACTTTCTCGAATCCTGGCGTTTTCGTTGCGTTTGGAAAATTTTGAAAAATCAAAAGAACCATCCGACGAGACTCACTGACTGCGGTTGGAACAGCGGGATACATGATCTCGCGATCGCGACTCTTCCGTCCCTGGCTGTCGACGTAAACAGCGAGCGTGTGAAAGACCAAGAGAAACTCACCGCGAGGCAATTCTATGCATCGCAGAGCCTCCACGGCGCTGTACGTTAAGAATCCCAGCAGAGAATTTTCTTGATGGACCAATGCTGCGATCGTGATTACGAAGAAACGGGAATTAGAAAAATCGAACAGAAAAAAAACACGACGAAATCTTGAAAGATACGAGGAAGAATGAAGCTTTTTGGGCTTACATATCGGGTGATGGTCTCCTAAAATACTGTAGATCGAGAAACCCGAAGGATAACCCACGCAGAGTCGTCCTTCCGAGAGAACTTGTAACGTTTGCGCGTGGCACGGCAGCATCAATTCGTGAATTCGTTTGTGTCGCGTTTTCGTTCGTGTTATTTCGTAAATCATCACGTGCGAAGCGTTCTGCACAGACAAAATCATCCGTCTTTCCAAGCTCCATGTTTTTCGGCCATTAATTACACTACGCGTGTATGAATGAATTACAATTCATTGCTCGCCGTTTTAAGGCGATGTGTTACATCCGTAAATCGAAGCTTCGAAAAATTCTCCGGCAAAATCTATAAATCGGATCGGTTTGAAATTTGTTGCGAGTATTCAGTGATATAGCCCGGAGGGACTGACGATTTCAGAATTTCGAAATTTTGAAAAATTTGTTCACTCTACAAAAAAAATGTTTGCAAAATTTCCGAATTGCGAAATCGTCATTCCCTCGGCGTTGTGTCACTAGATACTCACAAAAAATTTCAAATCGATCCGATTTATAGATTTTGCCTGAGAATTTTTCTAAATTTCGATGGGGGAGGGGGTATCCCTCCATGGCCTTAATTTCATCGATCCACCGTTATTAATAATAATAATTGGGGAGTTTTACTTGCACACCCTTTACGGGTTTTTACAAGCCACCCACCCAACTACTACCCATTCTGTATCATTTCCTCGTACCTCCTTTTTGCTTTTTCTGGGTGGGTGGATTTCCTCCAATAGACCTACTTTTTTACGTGGGTTCCGAACCACGAGAGAACAGTTTAAGACACTTAGAAAAATCCATTGGTGTCGGCGGCGGGAATCGAACCCGGACCCACCGGGTGTGAGCCGGGCGCGTTACCACTAGGCCACTGCCTCTCTTCCACCGTTATTATTAGTTGCTACGCGCACAAAACTCGTTTTTGACGCTGGCAAGCTAGATTCGCGATGAAATTTATCTATATTTATTTATCTAAATTTATTTATTCCGCTCGAGGTGTTTGTGAATAACGAGTATGTCCCGGGCGTTTCTTACTTGTTTTTTAATGGCGACGCAGAGGCAGTACGTGAGAGGACTTCGTCGGACGATGCCGGTCGTCAGAGTTATACAGCCTTTGGTTTCAGCGACTTTGATCCACTCGACCTCGTCCCCGTCCAACGCTCTTACGGGCACGAGTCGCACGTGACGCTGCTTACCGCTCAGTACAACGATCAACTGCTCCTCGGTGATGTACTCGAGCAGGAATATCTTCTTTCCTTCGCCCACTCTTGCAATTTCTGATTAGAAATATTGAAAAATAATTCGAAAAAAACCGTGAATAAACGAAGATTTTTGTCGTTTGACTTTTTTCAACGTTTCGTCGATGAGTCTGAGATACTTGCCGCTACGATCTAAATCTAAACAGAATAATCCCTCCTCGGTGCCAATGACTAGACGATCGGGATCTATTATCGCTCCTGACATCACGTTTTTAATAATCGCTAGTGTGTTGTCGAGCAATTCCTTCGCTCGGAAAATCTGCGGAGGCAAAATGCACGAGAATGACACGGGAACGTTTTTTTTTTCTTTTTGGGGTTTTCTTTTTTTTTTCTACCCTACCGTCGTGTTTGGAAGATTGTTTCGCTTGAGGATACGATGGAGCTCGTTGAGCGCCACGACCCACTTTGTTTTTTCGCTCTCCGTATCGGCGAGCATCAACGTGTGATTGCGCAATCCCGGTGGCTCCAGCAGTGACGTGGTAATCTGAAGCGAGAAATTTCGAGCGTTTCACGCTAGTTTCTTATTATCGTGCCTTTTTTTTTGTTATTGAAAGTACTCGCGCGCTCGCACCCTAAATATACATGGAATGTCCTTCTTCGTCGCGTGAATGACATCCGAATCGCGTACGCAACTGACGCTAAATTCCTCGTCTCGCATATCCAACACTTGGGAAACGTAGACCGACGGGAGGGCGTTGCGGTCTGGCGATATATCGTACAAAAAGAGCTTAAAATCGCAGACGACGACAAACTGCCGGATCCAGCCCTTCTTCACGCCGCCCATTTTCGGTACTTTGACGTAACCCTCGTAAGCCGTGCCGATTCCTCGGGTTGGATCGATTCCGAGCGGTCGTTTTGCTGCGAAAACAAACAAAAAAAACAGCAACAATCAGGCAAAAGCCGAAATCAAGACGAGAAACGAGTATTTCGAGAATTTGGCAGTGCCGCAAACGCCAAATGGCAAAAACATCGAAAGACGATGGAAGGAAAAAAATTTACATTTTATTGATACTAATTTCTTTTTCCAAATGACTTGAAATGGCTTGAAAAAAACGAATAAAGTGCGACAATGTTGAAAAAAGTTCCCCGCGTTTTTGGAGAAGAAATTTGCAGGAGCGACGTTTTGCGGAAATATTACGAAGAATTTATGGAAAAAATGGACGCTTCGACGTCGTAAACGTGACTTTGTTCTCTTGTACCTACTTTTATCGTGCGGAACGGGACACATGGCGGGTACTTTGTCGCAGCAGGGCATGTGACAAGCGAAGCCGCAAACTTCGCAGACGACGCCCTGTCTCGTGAGGCCGACCATCAGCGAGGTGCAGTGATTGCATTTCGTCGGCGCTGAGAATGTGCGAACGAGAAACTGGTGGGACTTTGGTTTCGGCTGTACGCCGCTCGTTTGTCCGTGCGACGCGGACGATTTGTTCAACAGCTCGTGCGACAACGGGGACGTTGGATCCTGAAGTGGAATTTGAAGAAAAGAAAAATGTCGCGATGGAATTTTTCAAGTTTACGAAAATGTCTCGAAAAGTCGAAAAAAAATGGCTTTTTATTTCCGACTTTCCGACGTCGTGAAACTTCGCCACTCATTTGTTTAAGAAAAAAAACTCACGATGCTCAATTCGGACAGATTGCTCTTGCTGCTGGCTATACTCGGCGCTCGATTATCCTCGATGTCACCCTCGACGCTATCGACGCTCCCGTGACGGGTACTGCTGGCCGTTTCCTTCAGGAAATGCTCCAGATATGACATTTGCGACGTGGGACGTTCCAAAACTGCAATACACACGTACAATTGGCGTTATTCGTCGACGAACCGTCATTTCGCGAAATCGTCATCGATGATCGTTTTGCAAACGCGAGAGTCGACCGACGAGTGCGAAATTTCGAAAACAGAGTCAATTATCTCGAAACGCGGCTTCCTTTCAGAGCGGGAAGCATCGAGATTTCAACGTCGCTCGACTCTCGACCAACGCGTCGGTGTTAACGAAAAACTGGTTGATTATTGAAACTTCCCCCATGGCTTCCATGGCCCAAGAAAATCGACAGACGGATTATGGCAGCATGGCAGTTTATCGCACAAACAAATTATTTCGAAAAAAAGCTACGATATACATTGAATTTCGTGATCGACGTGAAAAAAAAGGAGAAAAAAACAGTTGCTTTGTTTTATCGACGGTGTGGATTATTGACGAGATCAGCCTGTTGCGAGTGTGATGAAAAGGAGAAAAGACGCCGCGGTGCCGACTCGACGCATTTTTCAACGGCAAATACGGCGGGTCTGCGGATAAAGCGATTAGAGCTGCTTCATCGTGGATTTTACCGAGCGTTAATTTTCAAAAAAAAAAATGAAAAAATAGAGAGAAAAAAAGTGGGAAAAAACCACTCTTCTTCTCTATACTCTGATATAATTTGCGAGTCTACGTGCATTTTCGTGACGTTTCCTTTTTTCGTCCGATGCAACGCGAAGCCGAAGCCTGCGAAAAAATTGCGTGTGATTTCCAAATATTCTCCCGACTATGCCGCGAAAGATAAACAACTGCAAACAGCGCTACCGGGACAGACAGCATGCAAAAAAAATCCTGCACAATATGCTCGTACGTTGTTTGTAAGAGAGTGTACGAAAGATCCACACGTTTGTTTAGACGAATTGCAAATCGTTGTATCTCGAGTACACGAAACGATGGATTCGCACAAGCACGCAAACGCTCGAGCGTGGATGAATAAGAAAATGTGAAGAAAAAAAAAACGAATCACCTCTGCGTCGAGCACACACTCACAAAGTATCTGTGTACTTACAGAACTTGCGAAACGAGAAAGTTTGGTACGGTTACGGGTCGTTGGATGATTATTCTTTTCTCTCATCGTACTCTTCTTTCTTTTTGTTCTCCGTCGTCTCGGAGGAGACAAAAATCGATCTTTTTTCTTTTTATCGTTGCTCTTGCACTCGCAAAGACTGCGGCAGGCTTGTTTCGTGCACGGATATAGTGGGCGGGGAAGGAAAGAACGACGGTGCAAAAATTCGTGAAAGTTTATCACATTTTTCGACAGTACTCGCAAAAAAAAAGGGAGACAATGCGTCTCTTCTTTCGCACCCGTCCTTTTCCATCGCGGCGGGATCGTTTCGCACGGCCAGATGCAAAAACTCGTCAAGATTAATCACGGAATTAATGAGAAAAAAATATCCACTAAAATCATCGACAAATTTGTTTGCTGCGGGGGGAAAACGAGACAGCAGCGTTTTTCGTCTACGTTTTGCTCGGTTAATCGGCCGTGTGTGACAATCGACAGCGTGAAAATGGGGAAAAAAAAAAAGAAGAAGAAACGATCGGAGGTAAGAGTAAAAAGGAGCGAGTCGCGCGCTCGCAATTTTCGATCTTTCCCGTTTGTTTGCTTCTTTTTGTCTTTGATTCGTTTGCTTGCTTGTTTTTTTTTGTTTTTTTTTGCTCAGAGATGATTTACCAGGCGACGAAACGATGGAAACGGCATTGCGATTGATGATCGAGCTGACCGGAGCGAATCTAGTTAATAATCGACAGGTCGTGATTCGGGGAGAACGCATTACTGGTATGGGTGATGACGGCTGATGCACGATGATACGTTGGGGCTTTGTCGTAACGATGTTGTTCGTGGTTG
Source organism: Heteropelma amictum (assembly GCA_959613375.1). Taxonomy (NCBI): domain Eukaryota; kingdom Metazoa; phylum Arthropoda; class Insecta; order Hymenoptera; family Ichneumonidae; genus Heteropelma; species Heteropelma amictum. Next base: position 15,508,529 of record OY390725.1, on the reverse strand, counting down.
CTTTGCGTGACGCTTCGTAGATTGGCAGAGCAGCTGTCACAAATACAGTTTGATGATGAGCAACAAGAGGCCCCACACGCAGCTCGTTGCCCCAATAAACAGAGGCACTTTGTAGTCTAGAAATCAGAATTGCATACCGTACCGAGACATCGGGTTACTATGCTGGTATTACCAGTAGCAACAATCGCTATATTCTCGCTCTTTCTCTTTCTCTCTCTCTTTCTTTCTCTCTTCCGACCCTTCTTTTTTGCTCTCTCTCGCGCGCGTGTGTGTATACTTTTTCTCGCTATCTGAAAAATCATTCGAGGCAAACTTTCCTCCGCGGATTCAAACACGGTTGAATTTCGACAAAAAAAACCTCCTCGAACGACAAATTAATGCCCTCGTCGTTTCGTCCAATCTTTATCTTCTCGTTTTCCGTCTGATAAACGATTTTTTCGCTTTCGGGCGACTTTACCGAGTAAAAAACCAAAATCCCATCACCGTTTCGCGAAACTCGAAAGGAACGATCGATCAGCCCGTACTTTTCTCGTGTTTCTTTGTCCTCCCGTTCGTCTCGCTCTCATTTTCAACGTCACCCCGTCGATCCCACCTCGAGCGTACAAATTTGTCGCCCTTTTCACGGCGAAAATTGCTCTTTTCTCTACCCTACCTCGTCGCGTTTGCTTTCGTTTTCGTCGCACGGCCTTTCGACCGAACTCTCGCGATAAAAAACAAGAACAAAGCGTCGCGTCTGTTTTTTCTTCCGTGGGACACATTTTTATTTCCGCGTTTTTCGAAAACATCGCATCCCGAAATCGTCGGGATTTTACCTGAAACGCTCGTGTTTTCCGTCGCCGTCGATACTTTTTAAAGCACAATTATCGTTTGTACTCCAAACGCACAATCGCCGCTCGCACTTTGTTCGTTTTACCATCGATTTCTTGCCAGTCCCAGAACGCACGTGTTTTACGATAAAATAACGAGGTTTTTTTTTTCAATCGTCGTTCCAAACGATCTTGCAAATACATCAACGATACAACCCGCAATTTTCTTTGGCTTTTGTTTGTTTTTTCGACACTCCTTTACTACAAAACGAAAAATTGCATGCAACGATAATAAACGATGAACGTTAATACCGTCGATCGATATATTTTCGAGAGTCATACTTGCTAACCTGCAAGATAAAATGCATCATAAACGTGTCTGGCATGCGCGAGGATTCCCAACGCGATGAATCACAGCCTTCTCGTTTTTTTCCTCGTTATCATCGAGCGCGTACATTTTTTTTCAATTCCCTCTGTACACGTCTTCCCCCAGCGATTTTTTCATCCAATTTTCATTCAGCGAGTGTACGATATTTTCGTGCGAAAACATTGCGAATTTCAGAAAGATCGCAAATTTGCGATGCCTGCGAATCGAGATGTTTCGTCACGGAAATATCGCGCATCTGAGATATCTCCCGAGGTGTAAAAACGTGAATCTCGCCGAAAAAAGTACGAGAAGCAATTTTGAAAATTTTTTTTACCGGCGTTCATCGCGTTGCGAATCCTCCGACCATTTTGTCGTCGAACGATCGACTCGTGATTGAAATAACAAAAAGAAAATGATGTACCGTCGTGTACACATGTGTGTGTGTGTGTGTTTTCGTGTGTATGTGTGTGTCATGGAAGCAAAACAGTAAAAAAAAGAAACAGAAACGGAAACGCGATAAAAATTTCATCTCCCAAATAGCCAGCTGGAAAAACCAAGATGTTTGAAAATTGCGTAAACAGCGTGTACAGCCGCTGCCCTCGTGATAATAACGAATACGGCATTCCCGTAAATTCGGTTTTCCGCCATTCCCGAAAAAACGTAATTTCGTTCAACTTGACGATTTTTATTGTACTTACAACCATCGCCAGAGTCGAGACGAGTCTGCAACTCTTTGATCTGTATTTCCTTTCTCTTCATGTCGTGCGACATCGAGTCGAGCCTTTGCCGGAAATCCCGAAGTTCCCTGGAGGAAAAAGAGGCGTTATCGTCGTTGGACAGTTTTTTTTTTCAATGTTCTTTTCGACAATTTTCAATGCAAAGAACAGGAGAGTACTTTTGAGCGGCAATCAGATCCGATCGCGTTTTCGTCAGTTCCTCCGAGATCGCTTGTTTCGCCTGTATCTCGCTCTGCAACGAGCTCTGAAGATTGAGAAGCTCCATTTTGTCCAACTTTTGCGATCTCCGATTTCGCCAATTTTTGTCGCTCATCGTCGAACCACCGCCGACACCCCCGACGCCGCCCGAATGCTTCAGGAACTCGAGCTCCTCCGTCATCTTCGTTGCCAGCGCCTGTTGCGATTTTTCCGAACGATTCAATTTTTCCGTTTCTCTTTCAATTTTCTTCCTAACGTTCATTCTTGAGAATACGAAAAGTGTCGATAACGATCATTCTCGAGAATGTGAAAAGTCTCGAAAATGTTCGTCACAGCTTTTACCCTTTTCAAACCCATTATTGAATCGAAAATCTAGAATCTCAAAATCGAATTTCGATTCATCGGCGAGATTTCGTCCCCCTTGCTCGAATTTTCCTTCAAAGTCGAATATCGAAAATCATCGTCGATAAGACAACTTCCGACGTTACCGACCGAAAAAAAAGAAATGAAAATAACCTGCAAGTATCCTCTGGCGTCTTTCTCGTCGGAAACCCATTGAATGATTTCCGTTATTTGAGCCTCCCACTGGGCGATGGCCTCCTTCTTGTTTCTCAATTCCTCGTATTCCTCCTCGAGTTGTCGCCTCTCGCCCTGAATCCTGTTGACGCTGTCGTTGACCGAGCCGAGCTCGATCAGCAATTTCTTGTTCTCCTCGGCGAGCATGATTTTCTCCCTCTCGTGACGTCGATTGAGCTCGTTTATCGTCTCCTCGCTGTCCGTGATGTTCTCCAATCTGGCGGCCTCGAGTTTCTCCTTCGTCAATTGAACCTCGCGCTCCAGCAGCTCCCGTCTGTTCTCGCTCTCGTGGAGTTGCTCCTGCACGCCGCGAATCTCGATGTTGCAGCGCGACTGCTGCTGATTCAAATTCTCGTTGTACTGGACCTCGAGCTTCTCGACTTCCGCCTTGAGCCTGTTGATCTCCTGGGTGGCCAAGGCGTGATTGGCGCTGGCGTCGTTGCTCGACGTTCTCTGCCGTATTTTCTCCGTCTCGTCCTGCATCTGCTTGCAGTACTCCTCGCTGCGCTCCCGCAACTTCCTCTCCTTGCTCGTTTCCGCCATCGCCTCCTCCACCCTGTTCTCCAACTCCCGACGCAACTTCTCCGCCTTTCTGATATCGTGACGCAGACTGTCGACCTTCTGCATGACGACCTCGAGCTCCTCCTCCTTGTCGCGCACCTGCCTCGACAATTTTTGCTTCTGCTGCCTCAATTCCGAGAGTTTGTCGGTAACCTCGGTGTATTCGGCCATCGCGAGTTTCCGCTGCGTCAGCGCGTCCTTCAATTCCTTGTCCTGCTGCTTGAGCTTCTCCTGATAATCCAGCTTGTCCTTAATCGCCTCGTCCTTCTCCGAGCGCAGCAGCCGAACGAGCTTCTCCAGCTCGTGCAGCTTCGTCAAGTCGCCGTTGTCCATTATTCGTATCTCCCGCGGCAATTCCATCGACTTTAATTGCGTCTCCAATTCTGATTGGATCGAAAACGAGAGAAAATGTTAATTTGCGATTAGAATTTTCATTTTTTTTTAAATTACGCATTTGCTCGAGAAACGAGCGCCCCTCCCGGCTGTACCCGCTCACCTCCGTTTCTCTTCGTCAGCGTGTTTATCTCGTCCTGCAATTTTCTCGTCGCGTTGTTCGAGTCCGGCGAGATGGTCGGCGAAACATGTCCGACCCCGATTTGATTCTTGAGATCCTCGATGGTTTCCAACAATCTCGCGTTCTCCTCTTCGAGAATCTTGACGCTTTTGTCCTTCTGCGGCATAACAGGTAACGAACCGAGATCCGATATGCAGCTATCGAATATACGCGTTTGTTTTCTTTGAGAATAATTGAAACATTTCGTGGGATTTTTGTTTGTTTTTTTTCGGCGTAGCCTTGAAATCGTCGATCGTGTCCGTACCTTCCTTGCGTAAAGCTAAACCCCACGAACGGCAGATGGAGCGCGGAAAATGCGGAATTCGCCGCGGGCGGCACGGCGTCCGAGTTCCTGACGTTGTCGTCGACGTCGAAATTCGACGTGTCCGTCGGCGAGGATACCTCCGGGATGTAAGGCGCCGTGGAGTCCCTCAGAGTGTCCCAATTTACCCCCTCGAACCAAGGATGTTTCTGCGACAAACGTAAAGTTCCATCGAAGGGACAATTGGAAAACGTTCTAATTGACGAAAGAAAGGAACGTTGAATTCTGCGCGAGCATCACCGGGTGAGACTCACTTTGAAATCGTCAATTCCATTCTGCCCGAGTCTCATTTCCGAGCTGCATATCAACTTCCTCATGAGATCCTTTGCCTCCTCGGAAACGTCGTAAATATCGTCCGTAGGGAAGTCAAAACAATTCTGCAATCGTGAGAAACGACGGGATGAACGAACGGACGCTTCTCAAAAAGTCAAAGTTCATCGGTACTGGATTTCAGAATTGGCTCAGCGACAAAAAAGATCGGTTGGGTTGAATTTCTGCTTTACCTTGTGATTCATAATTCTTCCGTAAGTTTCGACTAGAGATTCAGCGTAAAAGGGCGTTACGCCGTACAGCATCTCGTACATGCAAACACCGAGGGACCACCAATCGCACTCGGGGCCGTATCGTCCTTGTCCGTCCTCCATGGCTCGCAGGATTTCCGGGGAAATGTAATCGGGCGTGCCAACGGCGACGTTGCTCTGGACGGTTCCGTCCTCGAAGAGTCTCAGACAGGAGCCGAAATCCGCCAGTCTTATGTGGCCGTGCGCATCCAGGAGAACGTTGTCGGGTTTGATGTCGCGATGAACGTACCGCAAATCGTGTATCGAACCGACCGCGAGTACCATTTCGGCGATGTAAAACCGCGCCATGTCCTCGGGCAATCTGTCCTCGAACTTACTGAGAAGCGTCAACAAATCACCGCCGCAGTAATAATCCATCACGAGATACTGCGGAGGAGAACCGAGGAAATCGTTAAAAGGCAAACACGAGGCAGGGAAGGTTTTGACCGTTTCTTTTTTTTTTCGTTTCGAGGCTATGGCAAATGGTCGAACCAGATTATTGTCGTCCTGAAAGGCGTAATGAAGATTCGTGATCCATCTTCGATCTCCGTACACCAAAACGTCGCGTTCCTCTCGGAAGTAAGCCGTTTCCGCTCGTTTCAGCATCTCCCATTTGTTGAGTATCTTCATCGCGAATACCTTGTCGGATCCGCGCAACTTCACCAGGCATACCTCGCCGAAGGCACCTCTGCCGATGACCTTGACGATCTCAAAGTCGTCGCGGGACAATTGCAAGTTCTTTATGCACGTTGCCACGGGTTTGACTGTGTCCGGCCCGAGTCCAGGATGGAAAATTGTTAGCGAGGTCGTGAGATTAAGTGAAAAAAGTAGAAAAAACACACACACGCGCAAAGTTGACGACAAAACTCACCGAACTCGATGAAATCGGAAACGGTCTTTTCGCGTCGCAACGACGAGTTGCAACATTCGTCGTAGACAATCAGAAGAATATCGATGAGGGTTTCGATGGAAAACGTGTGTCCGGCGCGACCTCCCTGCACCGGCCCGCTGGTGAACAATATTTCGAGCTGTCTCAGCCTGCCTGCTACGCCTTGAGAAAAAAACAAAGCGGTGAGACTTTTCTCTCAATTTCATTTCGAGTTCAAAAAACGGAAAATCGTTTCAGTCTTTTCATGATGATATTCCGTGAAAATTCAAAGGTAAAATCGTTGTGAGAGAAATAGACAAAAATTTGTCAGAGTTAGAGTTTGTCTAGAGTTTGTCAAAAACCAAAAAAAACTCGCACGTAGCGAGTTTTTTTTTCTTCACGAAATTGATGATGCTTTCAACTGGTTATTTTGTTTCTTCTTTTACCGTTATTGGCCAGTCCTTTAGGCATAATGTCCGGCGGCGGGAGGCCAAAGTTGCGAGTAGAATTGGCCATTACGGCCAACTGATGAGGCGGACCTTCGCCTCTTATTTTCGACGAAACTTCAGCCATTACTTTTACGGCTACTTGCGCAATTGGTAACACGCCGCCGCATTACGCAACGATATCCAAGTTCTGTAACGCAGAAATTTTATCCGCATTGACAAAAAGGTTCAATTAATTCTCGACGCTTCTTTCGGAGGAATTACGTTTCGACCGTACCACGCGTGGCACAAGGTAATTTATAAATTGGAATGACAAATGAGTTACTGCGTTTTTGGCCTGATTTTTTGAGTGAAAATCTCTGGAAAGAACACACGTTTGCGCTACCAAAGAGAAAAGAAGCTATAATTAAATTTTCCGTCGAACGGAGAGTGGGAGTTTCCCAGCGGCGGCTCTGCTGATAACATTGTTTACAAACTTTGGCTCGTGTACTTCCATGATTTATTTATTTTGCGGGAAAGATAACGTCGCGGTTGCGTGCTTTATCTGTATTATCCAAGAGCGAAAAATCGACTTTTCTCCGTCGTTCGATAGCCTTTGCGAGGAACGCGATTTGGAAAAGTGGAATGAAGAAAAGCAAATTAACAAAGAAGGCGAGAAAAATTCGGTGATTATCTCCGAGTGGCGTATTAAAAAGCAAAATTCGTGAAAGGAGATTGAAGGGAAAGGGAAAAACGCGGATATACTAAAGTCCATCGGCATTTAATTACGTAACTTTGCAGAGTTATTTAAAAAGTACGAGATATACACGGGACAAAAATACGCGAGAGAGTTCACGATCAAGATGTATCGCGTTTATAGTCTTCGTTTATTGCACTCTCAGCGAAGCAATTGCACCTACATGCATTTTGTGTGTGTGTGTGTGTTGTGTGCCGAGAGCGTGTACACACGTACGTATATACAGTAAAAATAGTTTGAACGGGGTAGGGCCTACAATTGCGTGTACTTTCGGCCAATTGCGTATGTGTGAGGTAGAGTCGTGTTTATATATACATCTATAGCGATCGAAAAAGGTGAAAACTCATTCGATCTCGCGAGAGCCCGAAAATAGATTGTTTCCGCGATGCATAAAAAAAGGTACAAGAGAAATGAAAGAAAAGTCGTACGCGAGGATCGTTTTACGCGTTTATAACCTTTTTATCGACGATTCTCCGTTTGTATTATGTTTCTTTTTTTTTTGTTCTTCATATTGTCATTCACCGACGCGATAAGTGCAATCGACGCATGCCGAAATTGTGATTATCGCACGTAAATGCGAGCGAGGAAATGAGAACGAAACTTTTTTGGAAGTGTGTCTTGAGAATGTGGGGGATGATACGTCGAAGTGAAAAAACCACACACGGAGAACACACACACACACACATTGAAAACTATGCGACCGAGACGTTTTTGTTTAACACGATTTTATACAGTTGGCTTTGAAGAGATTATTAAAAACAAGTCGACAAAGATTTGTTATTTTAATGCGCACCATTCAATTATCACAAAACAACATTTCGCCGACTCTCTCGAGATCCCCCAGCTAGTATTTCGTTTGACCCCCTGGCAGGCCCCATACAAAAAAAAATATGGCAGCCCTACGTCACTCTGGTGGGTGGCTCCTCTCGTGAAAGTCCCCCTCCACTCCGTCGAGTACGTCGCTCTTTTGGGAGAGCGAGCGACGCTAGCGCCGCCTTCACGACTGACGGCTAGGTGTATCAACCTTCGAGAATTCCGATCTGTTTCCTTTATTTTTTTATATTTTTATCTTTCACACTGAGAAAAAGAAACGCATCTCCGAGCGTGGTAGCGTGATTGCTCCAAAGTTCAGGAAAACATATCTGCTCTAATATACAATAGCAGATGTTAAAATGTTGATTCGTCGAAAAATCGTATCTTATTGTCGATGTAATGTCGGTGCCGAAGAGATGTCAGCTGTCATTTCTCCGTGTCGACAGAACCTCGAGTTACTTATTTCGTCATTTACACACATCGTATCGATACTAGAAAATTTCAATCGTAACCCGTGCGCGTTCTCACCGATTCAATATATATTATCGCTGTATATGCTCCAAAACTTCCCACACATTGGGTCGTACGTGTATGACATTTTGATTCGCTTATTTGCGCGTTTCAACATTCGCCTGCGTGTTTAAAAATGATTATGTATTCACCGATGCGACATGCCCGAGTGACCAAGGACGATTTAGCAGCGATCTATGGGCGTGAAGGCATTGCCGAGATTAGAATATTGTTCTCTCTCTATATACCTTCCTCTTTCTCTCCGTGTCGCTCTTTCTCTCGGCTTCGAAATGTATATATGCGCCATTTCTCGAATCAAAAACTCGGTAGGGTGCCGCGAGGGTCCCTGGCTTATTGCACAATATGATTCATCTATTTTCCCTCGTATACAAGTTCATTCATTATTGTCACGCTAAAGCGTTTAGTAAATATGCAATTAGAGCGAAAGCATGAATCGTCCGATGCGAAGATCGCTCAATTACGCCTCGTTTGATCGTAAATGATTAATTTCTAAAAATATCTCTCGACAATTTTTGGCCTGCGACGAGAGTTTACGATTTTTATGACCATTTAACGACCAATTATCGATATAATTACATTAAACGATCCTCCAATTTATTTCTCAGTGGCCGGATTATCTTGTTTTTCACGTAAACGATATGCGTGCTCATTATATAAACTTCATTAAAATGAGGTGTAATCTAATCGTCGACACCTTAGAGCTAATGAAAAGAAATCTTACTTGCCGACAATAGTTAACATCGTGGTTCGTACAATCGCCGCTAGGTGTCACTGCTATGCACCGTCGTACGGTGGCGTTCCTGACGAGTTATTCGCGCATCAATGAAGAACTTTGCGAAACGTCTTGTGTACGAATCTCAATTTTGTCAGATTAATTATAACGCTATCCGTCAAAAATTACAAACATCCGGCATGTAGTTCAAACAAAAAAAAATCTCAAATAATTCGCGTCGTTCGCGAGACGGCTCGTCAATCTGCTTTTATGCTCTTGACATTTCCCACTCCATCTCTTAATCCGGGGAGAATGTAATCATGTTTCGGAGTAAAGTCGACAAAGCAAAAAAACAAACGGCGTGTGAAAATGCTTTGTCCCGTGTAATTTTATTTTCGTAAAAATTCCCGCGTAATACCGTCGGAAATTATTATAATTACCATGACGCTAAACTCCGATTTATCGGAAATTGTACGTCCAAATGACGCCGACCTGTATCAGGTTTCGATAAGCGGTTATCGCCTGGCTGAGGTCACTCGTGGGAAGAGTTTTTACGTTTACACGATCGAGGTTAAAGATTCGAGAGGCGCCGCGAGGTATTCCGTCGATCGGCGTTACAGCGAATTCAACGCTCTGCATCGTGCGGTAATTATCATCAATCGAATGATTTTCATTTTCTTGTTGGATTCAGTGCGTATCAAACGAAGGTATAACCTCGAAAAGTTGGAAAATAAATGTAAAATCGCCAAAACGTTTTTCATTCGTCAGTTGAAAAAAGCATGCGACACGGCTCCGTTTCCTCCGAAGAGAGTGAGAAATTCTCACCAAAAGTTATTGGAACATAGACGCGTCGCGCTCGAGCTTTATCTACAAAAAATGTTGACGCTCGAGAGTACGAAGAAGCAAGTGCTGGAGTTCCTGGGTATCGAGGGCGTCCGGCGGTCCGATTTACTGAGAAAAAGGTTATATCTTCCGCTATTTTGTGCTTATATTCATGAAACGGTAGATGGAACGGTTGGAAATTGATGCGACACGAATTTTGACTTTCGTTTTAGGAGCGCGAGAGAGACGCCAGCCAACCGAGGTGACAAAACTTACGACTGTCCTAGCATAGGACACCATCCTGTGATGACGTTCAATTGCGATCCTTATCTACGAACAAAAAGCGCAACGAGTTTGCCGGATATCGTTACGAAAGGGGTACTGATGGGTATTTACGAAAGCGCGAATTATTAGCCTCGCGTACTCGAATAACGCACGTGTTTATTCGTACTTTTATACATCTCGGAACGATTTGCGACGGAAAATGATTTTGTACCGTTAACTAATGTCGATCGAGTCGCTTTTTGTCTCGTCGGTTGCGATTTTTGGATATTTATGAAAATTCAGCGATCTTTCAGGCGCAAAAAATATTTTAGCTCAATGAAAATGGCTTGCGACTTGTGTTTTCTCAATGGCGGTTAGAAAGACGAGGATATTATTACAGCAAAGACGTGTAATACACTAATCCCAATCTGGGGTGTATTATTTGGCATTGTCGGAACTGATAATTAATCAAACTGCACCATGAATTTCGTATACTCCTTGATTCATACTTTTATACGTTTTTGAATCGTTCAAAATGGAAGATAATTCCGAAACGTTCGTTAATACTGATCATTAGTGAAATACAGTTGTTTTGTCAATGTTAATAAAGTTTTTAGATCAAATGAAACGGCTACGTCTGTTTTGACGCCAGAGGTATTGTTGAGTATTTTTAAAAACGCGCCGTTATATATATGTATATGTATCAACGATTGGTTTAGAATGAAAAATAATTTTGCGCCGTTAACTATGTAATATTAATCGAGCTGCTTTTCGGCACGTCGATCATGCTGCGGAAGTCGGGCTTGCGCAAGATTACCACTGTTGAGCATTTATGGAAGTCCAGCGATTTTTCAGGTTCAATAAAGTTTTAGATAAAACGAAGAAAAAACGACTTTTGCTTTCTCGACGTCGATTTATTCATTTGCCGGAAAAGTCAATCCGGAAAATGAGGTAAATTCGGGAATTCACATTTCTAGATTATAAGGTCATAATCAATTTTTGACGCGAGGGCGTTCCAAGCGCGTCGTGGTTCGATCGAAATAAAACGAAGGAAATTGTTCAATTTTATTATCTCATTTATTTCATCTCTGCATTTTGTTCTTTCGTTTCGTTTTGTTCGTTTGTTTGTTTGTTTTTTTTTTTTTTGGAGAAAAGGATTGGTAGGAATGAAATATTATATTATTTGTGACATTAATACTTAATCATCTATTAAACTTATCGTACGAATATGGGAATCGTAAATGTTTTCTTTTCCTCTCTTTGTATCTTCAATGCTTTTTTGTCCTTTCGATTTCTTCATGAACTTGGATCAGCAGCGCTTTCAACGGATTACAATTGCAAATACTGCACCAGCATTTTGTTGAATCCTTAATTTTAGGCATCATGATTCGCGATATGATTCCGTAGAAAAAGGAAGAAAAAAAAAGGTCTTCACATTTCTTCTCGAACTTCGCTTCGAGTCGCTTGTCATTGTCGTTAATTTTCGTTCGGCGTTACGGCGATTCGATTGCGAAATAAAATTCGATCGCAATAACGACGAGAAGTACGAAAAAAAAAAAAAAACGATGTCACGTGTTACACGGTGAGTTTTTGGTCGGAAATCGAGGTTTCTTCTTTCGCAGACATTTTGTTTTTTATTCTCCAGTGTTTTCCCTGGACAAATCGCTTTTGTCGGTATTTCTTAGTTGAACGAAGGGGGAGAGGGGGTCGATATGGAATTTCCCGACGAAGCTTTGACATTTTTTTGCATCGGAGAGGCGAAAAGTCGTTATTTCATTACGTTTTATTTATTCACGCGGAAGAAATATGAAATACTAATGCTGTCGTGATTACCGCGCGCTCGACGACGTCGCTTCTATTGTACACGATCGTTTGACATTTTTCGGTTTATCGTCAAGCGGGATAAACGCGGATGCGTCTCATTGTTTTTTCACAAAAGTATTATTTATATGTACACATTTATCGCGGAGTTGTAGATGATGGAAGAAAAAAAAAGAAGAAAATAACGTGAAACGAATTCGCGGTTGCATCCCTACGCGAACCGCGCTTTTTTTTCGTTCTTCTTTTGGGATCTTTATCATCTTCGGTACGTATTTATATTTATATATAGCATCGTGTGTGTGTGTGTGTTTTCTTCCTCTTCGTTTTTATTTATAATATATGCTTCGCTTTAAAACTATCGATAACTATTAAAATTTTATTTCCTTCTGTTTTTACTCTATTAATATTTCGCATTTATATAATTATATACAAGCTCCTCAGTCTTGCGCACAAAAGTCCCGAGTAATTTGCTACACGCGTTATGCACTCTTTTTTTTTCCCTCGCCTCCGCGAATTCAGGCGACTCACCGTCGCATTTCGAGTTTTTCCCATCACTGACGCGCGTTATTTTTCTTTTACATCGTTCTCGTCGCTTCTGTTTCATTCTGTTATCGAATCTTCGGAATAATTCATGTTTTGTTCGAACGGCAGTTGACGGAGCGTTAGGTGGAGATTAATCATCGGCGCTCGCGATCGTCTCGACGAGGTTATTAATAATTGAAGAAACAGATTTCTCACGGACCTCCAGGCGTAGTCGGTCACCGGGCGGATCGAATTTGTTTTTTTCTTCCTCCTTACATTCGGAGTCGACGATACGCTCGACGTGTCTTTGTATGAAAATAACGGTTTTCCTTTCTCGTCGTACGACGAGGCTCTTTTTCTTTTGCGTAAATGGAAGATCAGCGAATAGCTTTGGAAATGATGTTGTACGATCGGACAGTAAAAAAAGTGGGGTTAGGTTCCGATTTTGTCTTTGCATTCTCATGTATCTCGTGTTTTCGTCGTGCTTTTCGGATTATACGTTTGATTTTTCGAAACGGTCCCAATCTAATCTACGATAATTTCTACATTCCGAAAAAAAAAAAAAAAAACAAACCGGGTGTCGCTCGCTCATCCGTTTCTTCAATTGCCGATTCGACCAGTCACCAACACTGTACGCCTTGATAATTGCTGTTAATTGGGGTTTTCTTAATTTACAGATCAATTGACACGGCGACAGGAAAATTCATCGACTTCTTTTCCAACGAAACATCGACGTTCTCGTAACTTCGCAACTATCATTATTATCATTATCGTTATTGATATTACTACGACTATAATCATAATTATCATTATTATTATCATTATCATTATCTTATTTGTATCATCGTCACTCAACGTACGATATATTCATTCTGCCCCATACGTTGTAATTACTATAATTACAATCTCGGTCATGGATGACGTATTGCGCAACGTCTGCAGTTACACTCCATCGTAATTGGCTTATAATCATTTCTTTCTTTCTTTTTTCACAAATTTGCGAAAAAAATGCGTGAGATCAAAGTCGTGCTGGAGGGTATGAGTGAAAAAGAAGAAACGATACACGATGAATGAGTTTTCAGCAATATCCTAGCTCGTCAGATAGACTCGATTGAGGATATTCAGTGGAGGAGTACAGCATGTCGTCAATCTCGATGTTGATAATTGAAGCCGGATTCGGCATGAAATTTCGAGTCGAAAAGTATTTTAGTACTTTTTTATACGACCAAAACCTGACGAGTTATCGATCGTCAAAATTTGAGCCAATCGGACGCGCGCCCTCCCTTCTCCACCGAGCGCCGCGCGCGCCCTATTGGTCCAACTGTATTAATTAATAACTCGCCGGGGATTCGTCGGATCAAAAAATGCCAAAGGACTTTTCGATTTGGAATTCCGTCCCGAATGTAGCATTAAATCGTCAGCATCCAGTTTTGAGACACCCTGTATATGCATGTATACATGAGAATAGGGATGAAAAATAAAACAAAAAGTGAGGTATATATACGCTATTGATTCTGCACGGTGCGTAACATATTAGCGAGCGCACAAACGCGCGTAAACATTCGTACGAACTACAGTTAGGCGAATTATGCATTTTGCGAATAATTGGTCGATCGAATCCTACCACGAGGATCTTTTTTTTCATTATTTATCCGCAATATCGCTAGTTAAAGTTTCACGTATATGTTCATGTATTTATATGTATAATTATGCGTGTAGAAATCGTAATAATATGTACAGCGCGTCGTATTTTCGATCGACCAACGTCTTACAAGTTATTAATACAATTATGATAATAATAATAATAATAATAATAATAATAATACAATTTTAGGGTTTTAAATTCAAAATTGCATGTAAAAATGAGATATAAATGTGTCTGTTCGCATTACGGAATATAAATCGCGAATTAAGGGGAGCCAAAGGCTCGTTGATGAATTTTCATTCCATCCTGCCGGTATTTATGAAATTCTCTCGCGAAAGATCGCAAGATTTGAAAATTGAGTTTTTTCATGGAAGATGCATCCGTCGTAAGCTTGCTTGCATCGATGTATTGAAAAATTAATCCGTGATGAATTTTTGTTTTCCCTCCTCCCATCACAAATCCCAAATTCGAGCTTGTTATCTCCCCTTAAGGGACCATCAATATTACTCTCCTTCCTCCCGTGTTTTGCATTCCAAATTGACTCTGATCGCAATTCTAACGTCAAGCGAATGAGAAAGCGCGTGGGGATTTTGGACAAAAATCCGAAATTTTAGAATCTTTCGTTCTTTTTTTTTCATTCCATCAGCCGTTATGATCGATCAGATCGTTTGTTTTTTTAGGTCAATATTCGATTTTATTGACGGTCGATTCCACGTTGTTCGTTTGAGCACTATGTATACAAAATACATTGCATTGGCACCGAAAATTACGTGCGTGCGTGTGTGTGTGTGTGAGTGTTTGGACTGCCAACCGATATCTCCCAACCGTGCAATTCCTTTTTTTTTTAATTTCATTAAATTTTTTTTCTATCGATGCAAAACCATCAAAGGCTCGTCCTTTACTTATAAATATCATATCTATACAGAGTAATACAAAACTCGGTGTTAATAATTGAAAGCTCGATTCAGGATGACATTGCGAGTCGAAATGTACTTTAGAATTTTTTTTTTCGTGCGATATCTAACGAGTTACCGATTGCCAAAGTTTGAACCAATCGGACGCGCGCCCTCCCTCCTTCAGCGCGAGCGTGAGCCTCCTATTGGTCCAACCGCATTAATTAATAACTCAACGGGGATTCATCGGGTGAAAGAGCGCTTAGAGACTTTTCGACTCGGAATTTCGTCCCTCATGTAGCATTAAATTATCAACATCCAGTTTTGAGACACCCTGTATATATACTATATATATATGTACACATATACACGTAATATATACGTTAACGTTTTATTTTTCACTATATAACGCCGAATAACAGTCTGGAAGAACGTATAAACATTTTTTTCGCCAATAACTGTATTTTTCTTTTTAATTTGCTCGTCATATCTCCAGCATCACATTTTTTTTTCTTCTTCTCACCGTAACCGTGTAGAAATAAATTGAATGGCATATATATCCGACGTCCCTGCGGGATAATGATGATGAAAATAAATCTCAAGTTCGAAAACCACGTTTTTCGAAAATTTCTCTCGCGGTTCATCGACTTTATTACAATATATTCTTTTTTCTTCTTTTCCTCTATAGCTTCGTTTTAACTATTTCCATTCCATCATTCCGAGTGCTTTTGAAATTTGCATCGATGGAGCACGATGAAAATTTTTCACCAAATTTGGTTCATTCTCATGGTTTTTTTCGCAGGATAAAAGAAGAAAATGTTGGCTCGTATTTTCATCGATTTCCAACGACGGAAACTTCGGCATACTCATTTTGAAAATATATAGGTACATCTACGAAAAGGCCACTAAAATTTATACATCCTCTTTCTTCCTCTTCAGTCCCGTCCTTCTATTCTCAAAAATCGTTTTTCCTCTTTCTCACGTTTCTTCGCTCGATTGTGCGATCGGTCAGCTTGCGTTATCGAGGATCATCACATTGTTCAATCGTTGCTCAATGGCAAGCTGACGACGAAGAATAACGGATGGCAGTCCCGGCGTGAATGGAATGTTCAGCGATTTAAGAAAAAAAAAAAGAAACAAATCTGTTTGTAACGCTCGTTCGCCGCAGTAATTTGCAAAAGTCGATCGCGCCAAGGCCGCTGAACAAAAAAAAATCACTCGTTATCCCTGAGCCGAGCGTAGTACTTTTTTCCCTTTTCCTCAAATCGACCTGAAGGTTTCGTCGAAAGAAAAACTGTTTGAAAAGATGAACGCCACTTGCAATTTTACACAATTCGAATATGAAGTCTAACGTCTTTGAGTATCTGTATTAAATTATCATGTCGAAATCCGGGCGAATTCCATTACTCGTCGCTTCTAGAATATTCCTCACTACGGCGAAAAACGATTTCAATAAAGTTTTCCTCCATCCGCGGGATAAAATCATGTCTATTTTTCCATTTTTTCTTCCCTACTGATAAATTGCATCCTAAAAATTGTCTTGTTTTTTCAAAAGAATTTTTTTCATTTTTTCCCCAAAATTCGTCCCTGCGTACTTTCTTCGTCGACGTCGATGTCAAATTTAGTTTCTGACAGATTCCCGCACCCTCGAAGACACGCCAATCGTCGCGGCGACGATAATAATCGCAAAAGTAACAGCGATAACAATATCGATAAATCCAAAAGCATTATTTTGTATATCGCCAAAAAAATTACACAATCTCACTAGGAAAACAGCTGCCGTTGATGAATTTCTTCTCAAAATTTATGAAAATGATCTCTTAATGATTCAGCTTGATTCTGCGAATAATGAAAAAAGCATTGACGAAAATGGATGATGAAAAGAAGAAAGGAAATAGCTGTTATTCGCGCAACCTATCGCGTATCTTTATGTCATGAATCCTCATTTTGAAAAATCGTATATTTACATTGAAAATAAATTGTTTTCAGTGGCGGATCATCGTGACTGCGTCACTTTGAAGACGATGATACTAAAACGTAATAATGTTACTTACAATATTATTAATAATAATAATAATAATGTCAGTATTTACAAAATCTCTTAGCAGTTAGTTTTGTCACACTTGGCAGTTCAGTTTGGGCGAATGTGTAACGTTTTTTTCTTCCGTATTTGCGAATACTCTCCTTTCACTCGCGAACAAATGTCTCGACATAGTATTCATCAAGCTGCGCGCGTTAATCGTAAAATCTAACCTCAAAACAGCATCGATCGACGAGCCTCGTTCGCTCGTTTCCTGCCAAATATTCTTCCAACTCTTTTATAACCTTGTTTTTGTGTTTCCGAACAATTGTTACGACGACAAGGCGAATATTCTCCTTGTGCAAAAAAAACTCGAGTGTTTGTTTGCATTTTCGCGGTCTTCGTTACGATTTTCTTTTTTCTCACGCGGTTCTTCTTTTCCACAGACGGTTTTGTTTTGTTCAAGCGACTCGCTCGCTCTCTTTCCCTCTCTCTCTCCCAATTTCGCTTTCTCTCTTATTCCTTTTTTTTCTTTTCATCATTTCTGTACAAACGACAAAACAAAATGCCAACAAAAATACATGGAAGGCACGCCTCATCTGCTGAGAATTCTTACGTCTATTATCTCAAAAGTTTTTCATATTCATCCCCTTTCGTTATCGTTTACATATATGTGTATACTCTTCTTAATTCTTCACTTTTTCTCGTGTTTTTCTTAACGTCT